>CAUYON010074313.1:0-23701 GCA_963573935.1 Arctocebus calabarensis | reverse complement strand
TCCAAATGTCTTTCCAAAATGGATGTATTAGTTTACATTCCCACCAGCAATGTAGAAGAGTTCCCTTTTCTTCACATCCGCGCCAACATCTCTGGTTTTGGGATTTCATCATGTGGGCTAATCTTACTGGAGTTAGATGATATCTCAAGGCAATCCACCTATCTTGGGCTCCCAGAGTGCTAGGATTACAGGAATGAGCCACCATGCCCAGTCCAGCAAGTCTACTCTCGGAACTCTATTCTAGAGATTTATGCACACACATGAAAAAAATATACAGGCATGCTTCATTTTGTTGTGCTCTACTTGACTGCATTTCTTACAGGTTGAAAAGTGTGTGGCAACCATGCATCAAGCAAGTCTATTTGCGCCCTTTCCCAGTAGCACATGCCCACTTCATGTCTCTGTGTCACATTGTGGTAATTCTCCCAATATTTCAAACTGTGTCATCATGATTATATCTGTTATGGTGATCTGTGGTAGGTGGTTTATGTTGTAAGTGGTTGCTGTTGTAATTGTTTTGGGGTGCCACAAACCACACCCAAGTAAAATGGTGAGCTTCACTGATAAATTTGTTGCACTCTGTGTTCTGACCCAATCAGCCTGACATTCCCCTCTCTCCTTCTCCTCTGGCCTATTTCCTGAGACACAACAATGTTGAAAGTAGGCCAATTCGGAACTCTGGAATGGTATCTAAGTGTTCAAGAGGAAGGAAGAGGTGCACATCCCTCTCTTCACATCCCAAGCTAGAAATGATTAAACTTTGTGAGGAAGTCGTGTTGAAAACCAAGATAGTCCACAAGCTAGGATTTTTGTGCCAAACACGCAGCCAAGTGGTGAATGTAAAGGAAATGTTCGTAAAGGAAGTTGGAAATGCTACTCCAGTGAACACACAGATGATAAGAAAGTGAAACACCTTACTGCTGGTACGGAAAAAAGTTGAGTGGTCTGGATACAAGATCACATCACATGCTTGTTCAGACAAAATTTCCTTAAACCAAAGTCTAGTCCCAAGCAAGGTTCTACCTCTCTTTGATTTTGAAATCTGGGAAGCTGAAGAAGAAGAGTTGGAAGCTTGCAGAAGTTGGTTCATAATGTTTAAATGAAAGAAGCATCTCTAGAACATAAAAGTTCAAGGTTAAGAGGCAAGTGCTGAAGAAGCTTAAGTTATCCAGAAGATCAAGCTAAGATCAGTGATGAAGGCGGCTTCACTAAACCACAGATTTTCTACGTTGAAGAGCTTTCTACTGGAAGACGAGAAGTAGCACCTAGGAATTTCATAGCCAGAGAGGAGAAATCAATTCCTCACTTCAAAGCTTTAAAGGACAGGGTGACTTTCTTGTTAGGCGCCAAGGCAACGGGTAACTGTAGATGAACCCAACACTCATTTATCATTCCAAAAATCCTAGTGGCCTTAGGGATTATGCTAAATAATCTGTGCTCTCTATATAAAACAATCTGGATGACAGGTCATTTGTTTGCAGCATGATTTACTGACTATTTTAAGCCCACTGTTGAGATCCTCTGCTCAGTAAAATAATAATAATAATAATAATAATAATAATAGTCTTCTTGACAATGCACCTGATCACCAAAAATCTCTGCTAGAGATGAACATTGTTTTCAGGACTGGTAAAACAACATACATTCTGCAGCCCATGGATCAAGGAGTAATTTCAACTTTTAAGTCTTATAAAAAAGAAATACATTTCATAAGGCTATAGCTGCCACAGATAGCAATTTCTCTGATAAATCAGAACAAAGCACATTGAACACCTTCTGGAAAGTATTTGCCATTCAAGATGCCTCTAAGAATATTCATGATTCACGGGAGGTGGTCAAAATATCACCATTGAGAAGAGTTTCCAATAAGATGATTCCAACACTTATGGGTGACTTTGAGGGGTTCAAGACTCTAGTGGAAGAAATAACTGCAGATGGAGTGGCGCCTGTGGCTCAAAGGAGTAGGGAGCCAGCCCCATCTACCAGAAGTGATAGGTTCAAACCCAGCCCCTGCCAAAAATACTGCAGATGTAGCAGAAAAAGTAGAGTGTGAAGATGTAACTGAATTCCTGCAATGACAGGCCCAAACTGGAAGGGATAAGGAGTAGCTTCTCATGGACAAGTGAAAAAGTAGTTTCCTGAGATGGAATCTACTCCTGGTGATGATGCTGTGAACACTGTTGCAAAGAAAACAAAGGATGTAGAATATTCTACACACCTATAGTTGATCAAACCGTGGCAAGATTGAAGAGGACTGACTCCAATTTTTTTTTTTTTTTTTTGCGCTTTTTGGCCGGGGCTGGGTTTGAACTCGCCACCTCCAGCATATTGGGCCAGCGCCTACTCCTTTGAGCCACAAGTGCCGCCCCTGACTCCAATTTTGAAAGAAGTTCTACTGTGGTACAATGTTATCAATCAGCATTGTATGCTACAGAGAAGGCTGCTGCGAGATGAAGAGTCAACTGACGTGGCGAACTTGGTCGTTAAAGAAATGGCCATGACCATCCCAAACTTCAGCAACTACCATCCTGATCAGTCAGCAGCCATTAACACAGTGGTTCTCATCCTTCCTAATGCCGCGGCCCTTTAATGCAGTTCCTGTGGGTCACGACCCACAGGTTGAGAACCGCTGCATAACATCAAATAAGACTCTCCACAGACAAGATTATGACTTGCTGAGGTCTCAAATAATGGTTAGCAATCTTTCAGCAATAAAATATTTTAAATTAAGGTCTGTATATTATGTTTTTAGTGATTATGTTATTGCATACCAGATAGTAGGCTATATAGTATAAACGTAACTTTTATATGCCCCAGAAAACGAAACGTTTCAGGCAACTTTTGTGATTTGCATTTTATTGCAGTGGTATGAAATCAAATCTGGATTGCCATAACTCCAAGGTGGTGTACTTGAATTTCTAGAATAAAATTTATTGCCAAAAACCCCTGACAAATTACCTAAGTGTTAATCATTAAGGAAAAGATCATAAACTATGTCTAAAAACAATGTGGTGGAGTCCTATAGTTTAACACAGAAAAATCTTGAAAGTTAAGTTCAAAGTGAACAAAGCAAATGAAGAGAAATATGTATAGTAGGATACAAGCTATTTTTGATATATGTACCTATGCACATATACGTACAGTTGTGTAGGAAAACTGCAAGAATATATATAAAATTCTTAACAAAGTTTCCTTTGAAAAAGAATGAGATTAGGATAAAGGTAGAAATTCACATTTCACTTCACATACTCTAGTATAAATTTGAGATGTTTGCTTGGGGCAGTAATTCTTGCATCCCATTTGTAGCTAGATATAATTTTTATAATGCAATATTAAAAACATTTTAAACCAGTTTACAGGGGAAAAGCTAATGGCAAAGATTTTTTTTATATTTTCCTGTTTAACTTGAAACATTAATTTTAACACCTGTTCTTTGTGTAAGGAAAAAAAATTACATGCCATACAAAATTTGAAATTATATGTTTAATTTTCAGTTTTCCCGTTATTTCATCATGTTTTATATTCTCTTTTTTTTCACTCTGATATTTAAACTTCATGTGGGAAGAGAATGGGAAGTGGGTATAAAGAAAGAAAAAAATAAGGAAAAGTGGACAAATTCCAGAAAATACCTGAAAAGCCCAATGGGCATAAAGTCGGTAGCCACCTACTTCAGTGTGACAGAAAACAAGAACAGCCTTGAAAGTATCCCTTTTATTATGGTAATAAAAACAGATACGTAATAAACAGATCCCCTATGCAGAAATCCCCCCGAAAACCAGACAGAAATTTGAGCTGATGAAGATGGTCATGGATGGAAAGCCCCTGGCAGCCTTTCTGGCACGTGGAGGGTGCAGATAGGACCAGGGGAAACTGCTGCACTCACAGTGTTTCTTGGTCCCTTTTAGATTTTCCTCTAAGAAGATGTTCCAGACCAGGTTTTGCCATTAAGTCTTCCTTGTTATTATTTACCAAAGTATTTTTGTGAAACTGCAAATAGCTACCCAAGTTGTAGATGTGATTATTACCAACTCCTGCAAATTACTTCTTATTGCCCTCATTTCTTTTTTTTTCTCTAATCAACACCTCCCCATAAAAATAAACAAATGTTGGGAATTCAAATTAAACAACAACTTTACCTAGTACCTACTATGAGCAAAACTCTGAACCATAAACTGGAAAAATGAGAGATGAATAAGACACAGGCCTTATTCTTATCTATAAAAGGCCTAATAATGTACTAGTGAGGACTGCTATGTAAACAACTGCTTTAATTCCAGGCTGAGTGCGATCAAGATGTTAATAACAAAGCAGCTCATGGGGAGGAGGGCTCTAGAAAGCATCCTGTGGGAAATGACACATTATCTGGACCTTGGAAAAATGGGGGAGAAAGGTATTCCAGGGAAGAATCCAGATCAGTAAAGGCTTAAGGTTAAGAACTATCTGGACGTTAGCAATGAAGGTGGGTGCATGGGAGGGACGAGGAAAAAGGGTGGTAGATATAGTTTACAGGAATGAACGTGAAAAGGAACCTGGCCAAGTCAGCCACAGCTTCCCGATCAATACTCTTACTTGAGGATCCTACGAGCTTTTTTGTGGGTTGGGATTTATTTCTTGTCTATCGGAGCTAAGTGGTTTGAGGACTCCCCTGTATATATTATTGTATTTACAAAACTGGACATTTTGAATCAGATACAAAAGTGTTGTTATTCCCAAATCACTTCATTTGTAATCTGAGCACAAAAAGAAAAGCTATTGCCTCCTTCCACACAGAGGGAGAGCGCGGCCTGCTGAGGCCACCAGGGAAGACTGCATTTGGGTCCTCAGCTGCTTTGTAAAGCTGTAGGAGCAACTGGAGAGGGAAAGCAGATCCCTGCCAGGGAGCTAAGGAAGGGCCTGGAGCTTTGACAGCCAGGAGCAAAGCAGAAATGGGATGTGGGGCGCACCCTGTTCTTAGAGCAGTGTGAATGAAGACATTTGTGACCCTTTGGAAAATAATGTTATTTAAAGCCCTCTTGTCAAAATACATAAAACACATTGTGATGAGCTAGGGCAGATACATCCTACACAAATCTTTGCTTCTATGTCACAATAAGACATATTGATCAAATCATTTTGCAATAAAAGCAAAAATAAAACACAATCATTAGAGTAATAAGGTATTTCTTAAATGAGGAAAAATGATCATTTTTTTCCCATAGGATTAACCTAAATGAACAGCCTAGGAGGACCAAAGCAATATAGAAAAACATGGTTGAATTAATCCTTAAGATGTTCACCAGAAAAGAGAAAGACCCCCGTCTTACTGGATTTTGAAAAGGCGGTCACGCCAGAGGCATCGCCTTCATTGAAAGATGCTATTACATTAAGGATTATCTTGGCAAAAATTATGTCAGTTGGCATTTCAGAGGCCCCGGTTGTGGAAATGGTTTTTGTAGCTTGTTGAAGGGGCAGATTCCAAAAGCTGTGGGAAGTCATCCTCTAATTATATCAGGCATAAATCTTGACCATGGAGTTGATTAGTGAAAGGTACGCAGTGGGAACTCCGCAAGTGCTAGTTGGCGGCCTGGTCCTCACTGATCTGCTGTCCATTCTTTCCAACACAGGGTTCTTTTTTTCTTCTAATTATAAAAGTACTTAATTGTCAGTGATAAATTTTTATAAGGTACAGAAAAATTCAAAAAAGAAAATAAAACTCAGCCATAATCATACTGCGCGAATATAATAACTTTTCCTTTTGATGTTTTCCCCTTGTTTTTCCTGTTATTCCAACGCTCTCAAAACATCCATCGATAAGATAGCTCGCAATATTCGTCTGCCGGAAGTAGATAAAAAAGAAGAGACCCATCTATGGAAAATGAAAAATGAAGCACCCTTACAGAATCATAAAAACTACATTAAACTATGTTTGTAGATTCAGTTGCTTAAATTTTAACTCTCAATGCAATAAAGGAAATAGAGTAGAAAATATGATAAAACATTCTTTCAAGGGAAGATCTTCATTTCCAGAAACATGTTCCACCATGAACATGTTCATCACGTGAGGGGTAGCAGTGTTCGGAGGGGGATTTCTGTTATCACACAATTTACTGCACAATTCAGTGACCAGGTTCCTCGGTTTCCTGTTTAACTTTTAAATCCTTCCCTAACTCATATAATAGCACAAATGCCCATTCTAGTTAAACAAGGTTGAGGGGTTCTCTACCAGTTTCTCTATAATCTTGGGACATGATAAAGAAATTGCTACCTGAGTAAATTTTATAAAGGTTACAGTAGGCCAAACACAAAGAACAATGGGGAAAAAAACCCCACCAACAATATTCAAAGCAGCAGTGAAAAGCAACATAATTTAACTCCCCACCAGCTGCTTACTTGGTGCTATTTATTTTACCTTTTGTAGGATTTAGGAGTTTCTTTCACATCGCAAAAAAAAAAACAACCAAAAACCTAGGTAATTCATGCTTCTGAATTTGATAGACATAGCAAATATGTATCTAAATTTCAATTAATTCTGTAAATACCCAATTTCATCACAGGAGATTAGAAAGAAATGCCAGAACTAAATTTACATATGGTATTCAGTGTTTCCGGTTTTGTGTTTTTATTTATTTTCATTTTATGGAGATTGTTATTTGCTGAATATTAGCATAAATTTTCACATACAAAACAGCCCTCCAGTCAACACAACCAGCATATTTTGGTGTGTAACATTTACATTTTTGTATGAAATGTTCAAAAACAGCCACAATGTTGGGCATCAGTCAGAATCTAGTCTAATGGAGGAAATCTCTCGGCAAAGTACCTGGACCTCAAAAGTATAAAGACAAGTTTGACCCACTCAGAAGATGGCTTATAGTATATTTATCTCTGCTGGTCTCCTGGAGTTATAATGATTACTGTCAGCGGGGATGCCCTTTCCTCTGACAGAGCTGACACTGCTGAGTACAAATTAAGGCAAAATCAGATTTTTTAGTCTCTGAAAGAGTGAAGGAAATGGAGGAGGGGCAGAAGCATTCCTTCCAGATCTTTCTTCTATTTCAAGTATATCAAGGAACCTTAGCACTGGAATATTTAAATAGGGATCAGATACGCTGAATGGGGAAGGTGTTGTTATTGAGTGCAGGTAGAATGAGATAATTACTGCTTAGAAATTGCCAAAGAAAGGTCCTTAAGATTTCTCTAACCCTTACAAAAACAAAAAGGATCAACTCTAGTCCTTCTCCCCTTCAATTTGTTGTTAACAGCTTAATCTATTACACTGAAAAATGGGATGGGCTATTAACACATTTTCAAAGGACTGTGTGAAAATTTCTAAAAAGAAAGAATTTCACACGTAAACAACTCAGAACAATGAACAAGTGTCACGATTACAAAATTTTATATCGAGTATTGGAGATCAATGTATTTAGGTTTCAGGATTTCACACTGGCGGAAACAATGAAGTATTTTCAATACTGAAAAGCTTAATATAAATGCAGTACTTTCATTAATTCTCATATTCACATTTTTCTCTAGCTTCATGATAATTCACACTAAAAATGAAAGTCATCCCCTCTTGCGACTAAAGCCTTAATTGCATAGAGGTATGCTAATGTTGTAATGACATATTATCAGATGTCATTGCTTTCGGGAAAAACCCTACAAGACAGCTACTCGTATACTGTGAAATATTAATAATTAAAAACAAATCACACTTGTCAAAATAAATACATTTGTCTATTATAATATCCTTGTTTCTTTCCTTGCCCTTGTTTTTTGAAGTGGCAGGTGTCAAAGTGGATCTTTTTGTTGTAGAACATGTATCCAATTATGCATGTGGTTTCAAGAGGATCTGACGGCAGATTGAAATGATTAAACTCATGCAAAAGAGTGATGCAGCAAAGGAGGAGAATCTCTGCAGTTATTGTTCTAGGAGAATCAAAGATAATAAAATGAGCCTCGAACTGGAATTATTCCATCAGTGATATTTAACCCGAGTCTTTCCATCTGGACATTCTCGCCCACGTGGAAAGCCCCTGGAGTGAGGAGCCCTGATACCCTGATACGCGTTCATCACGTGAGGGGTAGCAGTGTTCGGAGGGGATTTCTGTTATCACACAATTTACTGCACAATTCAGTGACCAGGTCCCTCGGTTTCCTATTTAACTTTTAAATCCTACCCTAATTCACATAATTTTCTTACATATTGAAATGGAAATTAGCCTTTTCTCTGTCTCTAAGATTTTTTCTTCCTTATTCATTTCCATTTTTAGAATAAACCAGAGAGCCCTTTGACTAGCTGAGAATGAGGCTGCTAATTGCCAAGAGGTCTCGGGTGTCCCAGGAGGATGCTTGGGCCCCCGTCTCTGAGAAGGGCTACTTACAACCTCATTTGTCATCTGCTCCCCAAGTTTGACAAATTACAAATGGATGAACTTCAGCTGTGTGGCTGAGAAAGGTGCATAAATGTATAAAGTACCACTATACTTCTTTCATTTGTACTTTATTCAGATCATTACACCAAAGAAACACACTCCCCAGTAAGAGTGTTGAGCTATTAACTGTTCCTTTCCCCTGAGAATAACACCGACATCCCCACCCTTTGCTACATACTGTCTTTTCCTCTTCTTGTGAGGATGTGGCAAGAGAAGGGGAAGAAATAAGTCAAGGAAGGCCATTCGTGGGCTAGAGGAATGGGCCACTATGAACTTAAACGGGTGGTATGCATCTTAGCTAAAAGACCAGTTTTCAAGTGGTCAAGACCCTCCTAAGGGATGAACATGCTGTGGTTTACCTTAGCATCACTCATTCCAGCAAGTCAGTTTCCCACATGACAGATATTCATTTTAGAGTGACTAATAACTCAGACACTGACAATCTTTTCAGAGATCATATGATGCTTCCGCACTTCTAAGAGAACTTTTAAAGAAAATCTTTGTCTTATAATTTAAAAGGTACACTGTTCTTCACACCACATTACAGTAATTATTCTGTAATGATAGCAGGTGTGTTTCCCCAAATATTTTTATGCATTTACTTCTTTCAACTGGAAAACAGAACTTTCATTGCTTTATTTGACATTTTAAAATCATATTCTTTGAGTAAAAAGTCTGAAGGCTAAGTCTCAAATGTAAATGCCTTGTAAGGATAACAATTTTTAGAAATCCCAAGATTCGGGGACGGCTCCTGTGGCTCAAAGGAGTAGGGTGCTGGCCCCATATCTCGGAGGTGGCAGATGCGAACCTGGTCCTGGCCAAAAACTGAAAAAAATAAAAATAAATAAATCTCAAGATTGTTTTCTTTTTCATGTTTGATCTTTTCCCAGGAGGGAAAAAAAGAGTAGCAGACTTTGCTTGTAAAGGGAATACAGACATTTAACTGTCCTGTGCCATTCTGGCACCATTTTAGCATGGAGAGCCAATCTGTAAGTTTATATCCTCTTGGTCTCATATGTTAGGGACCAATCAGTCCACAGCTTCATTAAGTACTTGGGCACAAAGGAAGGGTGCTCTAAAAATGAAATTTGGGAGAACACTGAAACATTGTCTCAAAGAAACCCCCACCTGATTTCCCAGTTCCTGCCAGGTCATGAACTCTACAGAGCCGAAAGGACCAGGATGGGGAGTGAAACCCTGGACATGTCTGTCTTGCCCAACACTGGCTCATGATGAGGGCAAGGTCTGGGGAAGGAGTTCTGCAAGTCACTCTATAAATTCTGATTCCAGGCGCATGCTCAACTTCAGATTTAGTACAAGCTCTTACCATAATTACAGACAACCACCATGACTTACCGTGCTTCCATGTAATACATTTTAAAATATGAAGAGATACAGGAGATGGAATAATCTAGACAGTCACATTTGTGCAGTGCCAACTCCTGCCAAAGCATCCTTCTGCAGAAGGCTCTGGGCCGTTTTGGAGTGCTGGAAGGACAGGCAGACTTCTAATTCAAGAATCTCAAGAACCATTAGCTCTGCAGCAACCTCAAAGTTTCCTGTCAATGTTGTTAATGGCAAAGCTAAGCATGTATCTCTGCGCAGTGTGCCCCTAATAGCACTGTGATTGCCAAGAGATTGAGAACAATCACAGAGAGAACACAGAAAGGGCCTATTAAGATGTCCTGGCCATTTCCCGCCCTCCCCACAGAGCTGCTCTCTTTCATGGGCACTTCAGGGTGGTGACCTTCAGGAGATTTACTATACCTTCTCTTAGCTCTATTTCCAGCTACTATACGTTATGAAAAATATAACATGGGGGAGAGGGTGGAAGGGAAAATGCATCTTACTGCTACACATATATGCCCTATGAGATAGCTTATTACTCATACTCCAACTGCTACTTCTACATTCTTGTTTTATGAAAGAAGTTTAATAGAAATTCCTAAATGGAATACACTCATTCTTCTATACTTTGGGAGAACATCAGGTAAAATTATCCTTCCTTCTTTTCTCTATTACATCTAAGCATCTGCTGTCTTTCTAAAGAACAATCTCTCCATATTCAAACCCTTTTATTTAATTGTCAGAAATGAAGCTAGTATTGAAGACTGAAACTGATGTCCAAACTACAGATACCAATATAAATCCTGTTGTATTGGTTTTCTTTTCCTGATTGCGTGATCCTTTAAGGAACTTTACAGACCATCAATGATGAGCTTTGTTGATAAGCAAAACAATCGATGGTAAAGAAAATCACAGAATCAGGGAGATAGGAAAAAAAAAATTCCCAACCATGTTCAATACTGTGGAAGTTATTTTTTAAAATGTTCTGAGAACATGCTCTGTTTCCCAGTCTTACTTGATTAGGAAGCTCATTCCCCCAAAGAATATCCATTAACCTATTAACAACTCACAGCACACCAACTGTCACCTGCCAATTATAAAGCTGTCAGGAACGCACTGGTCTAAAGGTTTCAGCCCATTCTATTACACAGCCATCATCTTCAGGGTTTGCTATAAGAAAGTTGACCTTTGACAAGGTGTCTTCTAAACTCATTCTTTTATTCTGCATTAAATGTCCTTTATCTTAGACTGATCAGTGTTAGTAGTTCAGGAGTAATTACCACCAGAGTGATCTCTGTGCCTGTTTTCCTCATCTCTAAAATGAACATAGATCAAATTAGCTGATCCATCCAGGGTTTAGCTCACTATGTTCCCCAGAACACTCAGTAAATGTTAGCTATTACTAGTATCATCATTACATATCCAAGGAAAATGAAATCAGTCCTCACAAAATAAACATGATTCTCATTCATTTTTAGGAATTCTCACCTTAATTAAAGAACTCTCTTCTACCCACATTCTGACTCAACAGTGGGAAAAGCCCAGTCGGAGGTAACAATCTGGCCCTTAATTTCTTCAATGCCTCTCATATTATCTCAATTAGAAAATCATTTTTAAGAACCTAGGCAGGCAGAAATGCTAACCCCCTTAATAGCCACTGTTTTCACTTTCTCACTAAGGTTTTCTACTTTTTGAGATGAATAGTGTCAATTATCTCAGTTGCTCAATCAACCATCATCACCTTGCAGGAAAAATTCACGAGAGACAAATCCACATGTAACTGTGAGCTTTCATCGTGGCCACTGCTGGTTTTGGTGGCTGTAAGTACTGCTTACTCCCTCTGCAGCTTACAAAGAGCTAGGTAATAATAGTGATGCCCTCACTGCCTTATTAACACCTCGGGACTGAGCTGGGGCAATGGAGAGGGCTCTCAAATGAGCCCTGAACTAACCCCAGAGGTCAGGGGGCTGACCTGAAAGGTTTACATGATGCATTTGAACAAGGTGATTTAAGAATCATCTCTTCATAGCTGTGTAAGCCCTCTTTAGACATAGGTGAAAAGTCTGGTTTTCTTCCCATTTTAAAAGACCTTCTATTTGGAAATAATTTCAAACTTAAAATGAAATGCAAAATTAATACAGAACAAGGAATGCTCATCTACCGTTTGACCAGTGTTTGGGTGTTTGTGTCCACCCAAAATTCCTACATGGAAATCCTAACCACCAAAGTGATTATATTAGCAGGTAGAGTCCTCATGAATGAGACTAGTGTTCTTAGAAGGAGGAGGGGAGGAGACAGAAGGGAAAGAGGGAGTGGGAGGTGTGCTCTCAGCTAACAGGCACAATGGAAGGGTATGTAGCACAGTCCCTGGGAGAAAGGCTCAACTATAACTTGAACCTTGCCTAACAAATGCAAACAATGTAACCTAATTGTACTCTCAGAATAATCTTTAAAAAATAAAATAATAAAATAAAATAAAACAAAATAAAATGGCTTCAGGCTGAGTTTGGTGGCTCATGCCTATAATCTAGCACTTTGGGAGGCTGAGGCAGGGAGATTACTTGAAGCAAGGAGTTTGAGAATAGCCTGGGCATACTGCAAGAACCTATCTCTACAAAAAATAAAATAAAAATTAGCTGGTCATGGTGCTGTGTACCTATAATCTCAGCCACTTGGGAGACTGAGGCAGGAAGATTGCTTGAGCCCAGGAGTTTGAGATTTCTGGGAGCTGTGTGGCCTTGGCAACAGAGAAAGACCGCATCTCTTAAGACACAAAACAAAACAAAAGAAGAAAATCCAAGAGAGTTCATAGAGCTGCCTTGCCCCTTCTACCAGGGGAGGACACAGCTAGAAGGTGCTGTCTATGTACCAGCAAGGCGCCCTCACCAGATATCAGCTCAGCTGGGAAGTCCTTGATCTTGGACTTCACAGCCTCCAGAACTGAGAGAAATAAATTTCTATTATTTATAAGCCTTCTAGTTCATTGTATTTGCTTATGACAGTCTAAGATGACAAAAACAACCTAATTCGCCTATTTTTAATGTTTTTCCCTATTGCTTTATTATTTCTCTATGTTTTTCCTGGATTATTTGAAAAAAATTTAAATGCCCCACTACCTATTACACATAAAATAAGTTACATATGAATACATTGAGCTCTTTATCATCCAAGAATAGATGTAGTCTCTTACGCGGCCATAGTATAGATATCACCTTCCGTAAACGTGGCATTATGCAATTAGGATCCCGAGTTTCATTAGTTATCCTAAATGTATCTTTTATACCATTCTTCTACCCTCCAGCATAGGCTCTGGTCCAATCAGTTATTTCCTAGTCTGGAACATTCCATTGTCTTTCCTAGTAGCTTTTAATGTCTTTTACGAAACTGACATTTTTGAAGAATAGGGTTTCCCACATCCTCATTTATTATTTATTTTAGTAGAACATTTCTCATTTCAAGTTTGCCTGAAGTTCCTCTTGATTAAATTGAGGGACCACTTCAGGCCAGAATACTGCACAGGCGGTGTTTCCTTCTCCAGGCCTCACAGATGGTAGACCACGTCTTTCTATCCCTCATCAGGGATGGTAATTTTTGTCATTTGGTCAAGGTGTGGCCCGATTCATTCACTGTGAAATTTCTATAGATTTTTCTCTCTTACCACTAATAAACTGGGGGAAAAACTTTAAAAGCATCCAAATATTCTGCCTATAATCATCGCAATTCCCCTCTAGATTAAGTATCCATTGATGATTCTTGGCTGATCCAGAGTTCACTGTAACTTTTCCAACTCCCACACCACCTTCTGCCTTCCACATTCACCAATCAGCCATTACCATTCTCCCAGAAGCAGGGTCTTCCTTTCTTCCCCTTTATCATTATTTTTACCTTTCTAAAAACCGATGTGGACTTGTGAATTCCAGTGGTTTTCAATGGATTATAATTCATTATTGCAACTCATTATTTTGGGGCTCCAACTGCTCAAAATTGGCCAGGAGAAGCCCCTTCATGCTGACCTCTATGTCCTTGCAGCGTGTTCCCTTTACGTTTTCTTTTTTTAGCACCTTCTTTCTTTGTGACATAACAAGAAGGTCCAAGACCTTTCCCCTACCCTGCCCCTGTCCAGGAATCAGCCATTTTCTCACAGATCTCCAGTTCCTTTCTGAATGGTGTCTGCTATTAGAGACCAAGATATGGAAGCTGGATAGAGTCATTGCTACTGGAGTCTTTCCTTCTTGACTTGTTCAGTAAAAAGAGCTTAGAAATATAAGAAGACATACGTACATACATACAATTATAAACATACAAAAATGTAATTATACATATTCACATATATATGTTATTGTTGAAGGTTTATCTTCAAATAAAAGTAAATTCTTAGAAGTGGGATTGCCAGGGTTAAAAGCAAATGCATTTCTTCATGTGTCTGTAGGCCAGGTGCCTGTTGTCTTTAGAGAAGTTTCTCTTCAAGTCCTTTTCCCACCCTGAGATGGGATTATTGTTTCTTTGATTTCAGAGCTTGATATTGGTCTGTTCAAGAGATCTATTTCTTTTTGGTTAAATGTAGGGAAAGGACGTGATTCCAAATATTGGTTAACATTACACACATTGTCAAATTTTTGGTCAGAGAGTTTTTTATATTTAGTAGGATATAATTTCTTGTATCTCTGTGATACCTGTTGGCATTTCCCCCTTTTCATTTCTGATCTTGATGATTAGAGATTTTATTTTTCTATTACTAGTTAATCTGTCCAAAGTCTTATCAATTTTGTTTTTTTTTCAAAAAGCCAACTTTTTAAAAATAAATTTTTTGAATGATTCTTTTGTTTTGAATTTTATTTATTTCTTATTTTATTATGTTATTTCTTTTCTTCTGCTAGGTTTGGGATTTTGGTGGAGTCTGTAGGGTTTTCTAGATACAAATTGATATCACTGGCAGATAGAGATAGTTCAACTTTTTTTTCTGATTTGGATGTCTTTTGTTTCTTTCTCTTATCTTATTGCTCTGGGTAAGACTTCTAGTACCATGTTGAGTAGAAGTGGTGAAATGGTGCACCCTTGTCTTGTTCCTGTTCTTAAGGGAAATGTTTTCAACTTTACTCCATTCGTGATAATGTTAGTTGTGGACATGCCACATATGGCCTTTATTCTTTTAAGATATATTCATTCCTTCTATTTCTAAATTGTTAAGAGTTTTTATCAAAAAGAGATACTGGATCATTAGATAAGATTCACTGTTATATTTATGAAATAAATTACTTTTTCACAAATTTAGAAAACTAGTGACTGCGACTCTGACTAGATAATTAAAATTGACATAATAATGTAAATGTTTAGAATAGGTTTATTCTCTGCTACATTATAATGAAGATTTATGGGTTTCTATAGTTAACTTTTACTAATATCAGTTATGAACATTTATGAATCTTGTAATTCCTGTCCATGCAGTTCTCTTAATGATTCACGAGCTAAAAGAATATATACAGGAAGAACTGCAGTCATAGGGATATTTTGTGGAAAAATAAACAGTTGCTAAAAGTTATAGACAAAGGTCACCTTTTTTTCGGTGTTTTTGGTTGGGGCTGGGTTTGAACCAGCCATTTTGGCACATGGGGATGGCGCCCTACTCCCTTGAGCCACAGACACCACCCGGGTCACTTAGTTTTTGTTCATTATAAGTTAGTAAATTATTTTCTTTCTTCCTCTGTTAGATACACAAAAGTCATTTATTACATCACACAATTGTCTTTAAATTAGATCAGGGTTTTAGTGGCTCAAGCTACCCAGCCAATGTGTGAAAAAGTGGAAAACATTGCCAAATTTATCTCTATCATTCATATTTTGTTATCTCTAAGATTAGCCAAAAAGATTTAGTGACATGCTTCCAAAAATGAGAATATAAGAGTAACTAAACATGTAGTATCATTATGTTAAAATATAGCTGGGCACAGTGGCTCATGCCTATACTCTTAACATTCTGGGAGGTGAAAGCAGTGTGTTGCTTAAGTTCATGAGTTGGAGACCAACCTGAGTAAGAAATTCATAACTAGAATGTATAATGAACCCAATTGCTGCCAAAATTTGTATTGTACCAGTAATACAAATAAAAAATGGGCACAATATCTGAATACATTTCTGAAAAGAAGACATTCAGATGGTCAACATGTAGATGAAAAAAATACTTAACACTGCTAATTATCAAGGAAATGCTAATGAAAGACCCCACTAGTAAAATGGCTTTGATCAAAAAGACAAAAATAACATATGTTGGTGAGGATGCGGAGAAATAGAAATACTTTTACAATTCTGATGGGAATATAAATAAATACAGGTCTACAGAGAACAATATGGATGTTTCTCAAAAAACTAAAAGTATATTATAACTGCCACATAATCCAGAATTCTTACTGCTGGGTATATATCAAAAGAACAGAAATCAGTATATTGAAGAGATATCTGCACTCCCATGTGTATTGCAGAACTACTCACAGTTACCAAAGTATTGAATCAACATATGTATCCACCAATGGATAAATGGGTAAAAAGAATGTGGCACATATATCCAATAAAATATTCAGCCATAAAAATAATGAAATACTGTTATTTGTAACAATATGGATGGAAATCGAGGACATTATGTTAAGTGAAATAAGCAAGGTACATATATTGCATATCCTCAATTATATGGCAGACGGAAAAAAAATTGAATCCATGGAGGTAAAGAGTAGAATGCTGGTTAACAGAGCGGAGGAAGTGTCTGATGGAGGGGTTGATAAAGGTAAAAATACAGTTCGATAGCAGGAATAAGATCTAGTGTTCAGTAGCACAATAGGGCAAATATGGTTAGAAATCATTTACTGTGCACATGTATTTCACAATAACTGGAGGACTGGACTTGAATATTTCCTACACAAAGAAGTTATAATTATTTGAAGTGATGCTTATCTCAGTTGCTCAGATTTGATCATTACATATTGTATACTTGTGTCAAAGTATCACATGTACTTCATAAATATGTGCAAATATCATGCTTCTATAAAAGTTGAAAATTACAAAAAAAGAATGTTATATTGGATGGGAATAGAAAGTTCATCTAAGTAGTGTACTGTTTTGTATTCTTTCTAGAATAGCCATATAGAATAGGACAATACACTAGGGTCATTAGTAGAACACTGGGCTGAATCGATATTGCGTATGGCAAATACAATATTTATTCTTTCTGTTGTAACTGTTAGCTTATCCCTGCACTTATTCATTTAAGAAAGCTGTTTTTCTGGTGGCAACTTAGTCTCATAGACAAGTATGACATGCTTTTCTAATGAAGTTCTCACAGTTTTTACTTTATTTTCAGGAACATTAACTGTCAAAAGTGACATCAAAACTTTATAGCCACTTGGTCTCTGAGATCTTTGCAATATGGTTCAAGTATGTTTTCCACAGTATATATCTCTTTGTCTTAAAAATGAATTCCACATGGTTCACCTTTATTCCATTAGGATATTGTATCATATGCTTTTGCTAATTCAGTGAATCAGTTGTATATTCATGTTAAGTGAATCACTATAATTGCACTTCTAATCACAGCTCTTTTCCTGTGGCAATTTTCATGCATTTTATGAATAAATAGAAACTATGCTTCTAATATTAATTAATGACTATTGTTCCTTTAAGTGTTATTCCCAAAAACGTTTCTGGTAATCATTTGCCTCTTTTATCTCTGTAATACATGGGTTGCAATCTGATTTCATCATAACCTTATTTTAACCTTTCTTTTGATAAAATTTTATGAGTTATAGGCATTAAGACATAAAGCTTTCAAACTACCTAAAATAACACAACTAATATTGTGTTATAAATTATTATTAAAAATGTACAAATTCTTTAACCGGGGGTTGTGGCAGGCTCCTGTAGACCCAGCTACTCGGGAGGCTGAGGCAAGAGAATCCCCTAAGCCCAGAAGTTGGAAGTTGCTGTGAGCTGTGTGATGCCACGCACTCCACTGAGGGTGATAAAGTGAGACTCTGTCTCTACAAAAAAAAAAAAAAAAAAGTACAAATACTTGAGCTAACCTAAATTTCTAATTTATTGTATAATATTTAAATCAATTATGCTTATTTCAATAAGTTAGATTATCTTTAGATTTCCCCTACTAATATAGGATGGTGCATATCTTCATATACACAAGCATTTAATTTCTTTTTTTTTTTAGCATTTAGTTTCTTGACCAGTAGCTCTACTTTACTTAATAAATGAATGCAACAGAGGTAAACACATAAGTGATATGTAGTAACATTTTTTTTTATAGAAGGTACTACAATGCTTGAGATGACTTAATCAATATTCTTTTTTTTCTGTAGATCACTTAGATGATTTAAAATGCACATGACACATGATTTAATCTGGCTATGCATGTGTTTTGTTGTGAGAGGAAAGGGATGAGCATAAGAACTTCATATGCCTGGGTGAAATCATTAATATAGCTCTGTCTTTTAATTCACACTTTTTGTGACTTTTATTGTAGATTGACATATGCAGTAGGGGAAAAATAAAAAACAAAAGCCTCTTAGAATAGCATGCATTTTACTAAAGCTTGTATTGAGATGGGAATACACAGCAATAATCTTCTATGGCTCAGATTTTCAAAGACCTTTATGTAAGGAACAAGCAAGTTAATTCATAATTATCTTGATGTTGGAAATCTATAAACAAAAAGAATGAAGTATCATGGAGTATAAATTCATGGTAAAGTTAACATCAAAAAATCGAAGCCTATCAATTTATATATTTGAGATAGAAAAAATTTTGTTTAAATTAAAGTGTATTTTTAGGAATCTGTTATCATAAATTTCAATTGTGTGCAATTTCTGTACACATTTTAAACTGAGGGAGCTAAGAATTAAACATAAAGCTCTGTGTAGGAATACTTCCTACTTTTGAAATATTTTATTTGTGGAAATAACTTTAGGGGACAAATATGAAGAATGCCATGGGAACAACCTTATGATAAGTCATTTGTTTTTCTGTAATCTGCCTTATTGTTTATCTTGTTAAGAAACTTGTTGAGCAATTCTGCTGCATCTACTGGCACCTGACAGGAGCATCATCAGTCATTGCATGGGTCTTGGCCTACAAACTATTTTACAGGATTCAGGAGGGATATGGATTTAAATTTTAAACTGGTTTCTGTCAGTGTGACAAATGAACGCAGAAAATTGTAGGACAATGGTAGAATGTTGAAATGCATGCCAAAAGTAATGAGCCGATCTTCAAGTGGAATCAACAAAAATAGCCTCAAAATATCTCTAGGTTATATTATTACTATTAGTCTATGTCCAACAAATAAGGACAGCATATTATTGAAAGTTTCAACCCTGTACTATACTAAGAGGTTATATAATTAATTGCTTAAAGTAGTTAAGTCAGCAGAACAAAACATTTTCAACAAAACTATTAATAAGGCATTCATTTTTAGCATAATTTTTTTGAAAAATCAAAATAAAATGTCTACAACATTTAGTTTTTTCTAACAAAATTAATTGTGTTAGAAAACTGTTGCCATACTCTTTTATTGGGTCTTATATAACAGTGATATTCCAAAGTTATATCCTTATTCTAATTTTTTAAATAGAATAAGATAAAAAAAAACAGGTAAAATTGCTGCATTTTGATGAGCTGCATTTTGATAGATCTACGGACTCTTAACATAAATAATTGAAACAGTGACTGGTGTGATAGCAGCTGAAACACAGTCTGATCTGTCTGTCTTTAGGTTGTATCCTTAGCATCAAAAATGCAAAGAAGCTGGCCTAAAACATATTTTTAAATAATGTGTGCCTGTAGTTCCAGCTAATCAGGACCCTAAGGCAGGAGGATACTTTAAGGCAGCGTGAGCACTAGAGCAAGATGCAAAACACTGGCTCAAAAAACAAAAAAAAACAAAAAAGAAGGGCAAGAAGGGTTTGTCTTCCTACTCTTGAAATTCCTAAAAGTTTTCCTTTGTATCCTTATGAAGCAGCTTCAGCTGCATATTTGTTCCCTTATAATGGACATAAAAGTGGTTCAATATTTTAAGAAACTGAATACCTTTAATATTTGTAATATTTTAAGAAAAATCACTCTAAGGTAATGCTGTAATTATTTCATGTAGAATTTTTAAAAATCATTGTGTATTCATTGTACACAATTTCTAAATTGAATGCTTTCAAAATCATTGCCAAACAATGATGTGAAGAAAACAATCACAACCTTCTCTTAAAGGTGGCTGGAACATTAATACCATCAAAGAATTATTAAATATTTACTTTGATCTGTTTAATAGAAACAGAATCTAATTGTTGAAGCAAAATATACGGTGTTATTTTCTTTAAAAAGAGCTGTGGTTAAGTCACTTTTAATATACTGATTCTTACAGTGAATTTGTATTATTTTTTAGATTATCCAATAAAAATATTTCTAATTTTATAACAGGAGTCTGGTATCTGTATTATTTTACATACAGAAGAAATATATTATATTGAGGAGAAATTTGGGTTTTCTCTTATTTACTCTTTTTAATCACTAAGCTGATGAATACAGTAAGTCAAAATAAGACCTCAGATTACTGATTCATTTTTTTTTTTTTTTTGAGACAGAGTGTCACTATGTTGCCCTTGGTAGAGTGTCATCATGTCGCAGCTCACAGCAACCTCAAACTCCTGGGCTTAAGGGACTCTCTTGCCTCAGCCTCTCAAGTAGCTGGGACAGGCGCCTGCCACAATGCCTGACTATTTTTTGGTTGTAGTTATCATTGTTGTTTGGCAGGCTCAGGCTGGATTTGAACCCGCCAGCTCCAGTGTATGTAGCTGGCACCTTAGCCGTTGAGATACAGGTGGTGACACTACCGATGCACAATTTAATACTTTGCCGAAAAAGCAAGCATGTTTATTTTCTTATTTTTCATACACAAATTTATTTCTTATCTGAATTCTTTCTAAAATAGAAAGTATATTTAATAGAAGACTATACCAAATGATTTAAGCCATAGACCCATCAATTATTTGAATGTTATTTTTTATTTTTTATTGTATGTGCATATAGAACAGAGTATGAGCTTCAAGTTATTAAAGCATTTATTATCATTACATTGGTTTCATTAAAGATTGTGAAGATGCCAAAATACAAACTACTGTAATCAACAATAAGGCAGGACTAGTAAACTAATTTTAGCATCCTAGTACATCTCTAGTCAATATAAATCTATAGGACTGGACAACTAAGTTCATGAACACACCCTATAAAAAGTGCTTTATGCTTCATTGCTGAATATCACCACAGTCATCTTTGAAGTACTCCCCATGGGATGCTGTGGACTGACACCACCACCAAGTTCACCCTTCAAAGAATTTTGAAACTCTTTTTCTAGAATGACTGCCATATTATTCTTCATGTCCTGATGTCATTAAAATGTCTTCCTTTCAATATTCACTTTATCTTAAGGTAAATAAAAAAGTCACTGAGGGTCAGATCAGGAAAGTCAGAATGGTGTTCCAGTACAGATATTTGTTTAGTGGCTGCAAAATCCCTCACAGATATTGCTGTGTGAGCTGGTACATCACAGTGAGGCAAGAGCCATGATGAAAAGTTAAGGTCATTTTCTTCTATGTTTTTCACACAGCCTTTTCAGCACTTCCAAATGCAAACTTCATTGACAGTCCAGCTGGAACAAATTCATAATGAACAACCCCTTTGATATCAAAAAAAGGTTAGCAACATCTTTTTTGACTCTTACTTTGGACTGATGGAACGTTTTTAGCTGTGCAGAACTGGCTGACTTCCATTGTGTACTTGATGCTTTGTTTCAGGGTCATATTGTACACCCATGTTTCATCACCAGTGATAACACGGGTGAAAATATTGCCTTGCCTCTCCAAAAGGTACTGGCAAATGTCAACTGTTTTTTGCTTTTATTATTTGGTACCTCTTCGATGACCATTTTTGATCACATCTTTCTCATAACAAGATTTTCAGTTAAGATTTTCTCGTTTCTACTACAACTTGAACTTTACCTAGAAAGTGAGAAGATGTAATCTAAAAATTTGTACCCTCATGTTCATTTGAAATAAAAAAAGAACACTAATATATATATATATAAAAGATTTTTCTTTTTCTCTATTGATGTTTACTTGCTTGGTCTGCTATGCTTCTCATATCAGTTAATTATTGATGCACAATTCCAAAAATTTTTGCAGTGTTTTTCTCAGTTCTGCTTATTCCTGGCCACTATAACCTCTCTTCATCAGAGATGCTTTCCTTGACCTCAGAAAAATGTTTAATCCATTTGTACACTGCTGTTTCCTTCATGGTATTATTCCAATGAACGTGGATGACCATATCTCTGACTTCATTTACGTTCTTGCAAAGTTTAGCAAGAAATGTAATGTTTGTTCATTGCTCTAATTCAAGCTCCAACATTCTCATGAAGGCTGACAATTAAGTTTGTAAACTCCTCCCACAAAAAAGTGCTACATACCTCATTGCTGAAGATCACTATGGTCACCTTTAAAGTACTCAGCATGGAAAGCTGTGCAACAAATCCAGTGCCTCGTCCACTCTTAACAGTGCTTTTTCTACCATGAATTTGTGAGCTTAATTGTCAGACTTCATACAATGGCAACTCTGGTGGTCATTCCAGAAAAAGAGTGCAAAAAATGCTTTGAAGGGTGGGCTAGGTGTTTGCACCAATGCATAGCTTCCTAAGAGGAGTATTTCAAAGGTGACAATAGTGATATTCAGCAATGAGATATGTAGCACTTTTTTGTAGGTTAAAATCAGTTAATTGCAAACCAGATCCTTTGAGGAAAATGAAGGTATATATCTTCACGAAATCATCACTGTAGCTATATAATTATTTCCTTTTTTCCTTTTTTAATTTTTTTGAGATAGGGTTAACCCTGTTGTTCGGGTTACAGGGAAGTAGCATCATCTTAGCTAATTTCCAACTTAAACTCCTGGTTCAAGCAGTCACCAAGATATGTTTTTAATTTTTTATAAAGATGGGTTGCTATGTCAATAAGGCTGGTCTTGAACTCATGACCTTAGGTGATTCTCCCATCCTCCTAAACTGCTAGAATTACAGGTTTGAGCTTCTACACTCAGTTTGTATTACATTATATTAATGCATTGATAAAATACCATAGAGGCTCCAATTTTATGCAAAAATATTGATAATGGAAAGTAGCCAGGGTTAAGTCTTTCTGCAAAAATACACACAATACAGAAATCTTTGTTGGCAGAATTATGCATTGATACGCACAAGAACAGAGAGATAGATGTATGGAACAGAATAGAGAACCAAGAGATGAACCCAGCTACGTACCGCTATTTGATCTTTGACAAGCCAATTAAGAACATTCAGTGGGGCAAAGATTCCCTATTTAACAAATAGTGCTGGGTGAACTGGCTGGCGACCTGTAGAAGACTGAACCTGGACCTATACCTTTCACCATTAACCAAGATAGACTGTCACTGGATCAAAGATTTAAACTTAAGACATGAAACGATAAAAATATTAGAAGAAAGTGCAGGGAAAACTCTCGAGGGAATTGGCTTGGGTGAATTTTTTATTAGGAGGACTCCCCCGGCAATTGAAGCAGTATCAAAAATACACACTGTACCCCATGATTGAACTAATGTACACAGCTATGATTCAATAAAAAAAAATAAAAAAAACGTACACTACTGGGAGTTGATCAAACTAAAAAGCTTCTGCACTGCTAAGAACACTGTAAGTGTGGCAGGCAGACAGCCCTCAGAATGGGAGAAAATACTTGCAGGTTATGCCTCAGACAAAGGTTTAATAACCAAAATACACAGAGAACTTAAGCATATTGGCAACAAAAGGGTAAGTGATCCCATCTCAGGGTGGGAAAAGGACTTGAAGAGAAACTTCTCTAAAGACGACAGGCGCA
>CAUYON010074308.1:0-12825 GCA_963573935.1 Arctocebus calabarensis | reverse complement strand
TTTTTTCTTAGGTTTTTTATTTTGTTGTTTTTTTTATTAAAGCATATATACATGGATGTTGAATAGATTTATGTCTTTGTAGGATTAAGCACATTGATTATTTGCACAAATTGGAGGGCTTACATCCTACTAATTAACATAACTTTCACCTCATTTACTTAATCACAGTGTTAAATCATTTGTGTTCAATACTTGATAGATTTGATTTGTACCCTTGTAATATGCTCCATAGGTGTGGTTCCACCATTAATACTCCCTCTATAGAACCACACCCCTCCCTCCCCCTCCACTCCCCTTCCCTCCTTCATCCTAGGCTATATAGTTGTGGTTAATCTCTCATATGAAAGTTTGAGTGATTATAAATTGGTTTAATAATAGTACTGAGAGCATTGAGTAATTTTTTTCCATTCCTGAGATACTTTACTAAGAAGAATATTTTCCAGCTCCATCCGTATAAACATAAAAGAGGTAAAGTCTCTACCTTTTTTGAATGCTGCATAGTATTCCATGGTATACATATACCAGGGTTTCTTCCATGACTTGGAAATTATGAATTGAGCTGCAATGAACAATTTGGCTCAAATATCTTTGTTGCCAAGTGATTTTTGTTCTTTTGGACATACACCTAGTAGAGGAATTGCAGGAGCAAATGGCAGGTCTACCTTTACATCCCTGAGTGTTCATCAAACTTCCTTCCAAAAGGAGCAGACTAGTGTGCATTCCCACCAGCAGTGCAGAAGTGTTCCCTTTTCTCCACATCCATGCCAACATGTGTAGTTTTGGGATTTTTTGATGTGGGCTACTGTTACTGGAGTTAGATGATCTCTCAGAGTGGTTTTGGTTTGCATTTCTCTGATGATTAAAGATGATGAGCATAATTTTTTTCATGTGTCTGTGGGCCATGTGCCTGTGTTCTTCAGAGAAGCTTCTGTTAATGTCTCTTGCTGACAACGAAATGGGATCACTTGTTCTTTTCTTATTAATAAGTTTGAGTTCTCTGTGGATTCTGGTTATTAGATCTTTGTTGGAAGTATAACCTGTAAAAATCCTCTCCCATTCTGAGGGCTTGCTTTACATACTATGTTATTGGAAGTGAAGAAGCTTTTTAGTTTGATCAGATCCCAGTAATGTATTTTTGATGTTGCTTTGATGGTCTGGGGGGTCCTTCTTATAAAGTATTCTCGAAGGCCTATTTTTTCAAGTGTTTCCCCTGCACTGTCTCCAAAAATTGTATAGTTTCATGTCTTAAGGTTAGGTCTTTTAACTAGTGAGAATCAATCTTTGTTAGAGGGGAAAGGTGTGGGTCCAGTTTCAATCTTCTAGAAGTCTCCAGCAAATTCACCTAGCACCATTTGTTAAAAAGGAACTCCTTCACCCAATTTATATTTTTGATAGGCTTATCAAAGATCAAATGATGATAAGTGTCTGGGTTCATCTCTTCTTTTTCAATTCTGTTTCACATATCTTCCTTTCTATTTTTGTGCCAGTACCATGCTGCTTTGATCACTATAGATTTATAGTATAGTCTGAAGTCTGGTAGTGTGATACCTCCTGATTTGTTTTTAATTTCTAAGTTATGTCCTGGCTGTTCAAGGTTTTTTCTGTTGCCATATAAAGTGAAGTACTAATTTTTCCAGATCTTTGAAGTATAACAGAGGTACTTTAATAGGGATCACATTAAATCTGTAGATTGCTTTGGGGGTATAGACATTTTAACAATGTTGATTTTTCCCAGTCATGAGCATGGCATATTTTTCCATTTGTTAACATCTTCAGGTATTTGATTCTCAGAGTTTGATAGTTCTCTTTATAGATATCTTTCATGTCCTTTGTTAGATTTATTCCCAGATATTTTATCTTCTTTGGCACTATTGTAAAGGAAATAGGGTCCTGGATTGTTTTTTCCTCTTGACTATTGTTGGTGTATATAAAGGCTACAGATTTGTGAGTATTGATTTTGTATCCTGAGATGCTGCTGTATTTTTGATCACTTCTAGGAGTTTTGTAGTTGAGTCCCTGGAGTTTTCCAGATATACAATCATATCTTCTGCAAAGAGTGACAGTTTGATCTCCTCTGATCCTTTTTGGATAAAATTGATTGCCTTCTGTTGCCTGATTGTGGTAGATAAGACGTCAATTACAATGTTATAAAGCAGTGGAGACAGTGAGCAACCTTGCCTGGTTCCTTATCTGAGTAGAAGTGATTTCAATTTTACTCCATTCAATGGAATATTGGCTATAGATTTGCTGTAGATGGCCACTATCAGTGTAAGAAATGTTCCTTCTATATATTTTTTCTTAAGTGCTTTGGTCAAGAAAGGATGCTTGATGCTATCAAAAGCTTTTTCTGCATCAATTGAGAGAATCATATGGTCTTTAGTTTTTATTTTGTTTATGTGATGTATTATGTTTGTAGATTTACATATATTGAACCATCCTTGAGACCCTGGGATAATACCCACCTGGTAGTGGTGTATAATTTGTTTGATGTGTTGCTGGATTCTGTTTGCTAGGATCTTATTGAATATTTTTGCATCAATAATCATTAGTGATATTGGTCTATAATTATCTTTTCTTGTTGAGTCTTTTCCTGGTTTGGGAATCAGGGTGATATTTACTTCATAGAATGTGTTGAGGAGTATTCCTTCTTTTTCAATGTTTTTGAAAAGGTTAAGTAATATAGGTACTAGCTTCTCTTTAAAGGTTTTGTTGAATTCTGATATGAAGCCATCTGGTCCCTGGTTTTTCTTTTTGGGGATATTTCTTATAGTGGATGCTATTTCAGAGCTTGATATAGCCTCTTTCAACATTTTCATTTCATTTTGTTACCTTTAAGTTTAGTAAGTTGGCATATTTCCAAGTATTGGTCTATTTCCTTCAGATTTTCATACTTCTGAGAATAGATTTTTTTGTAATGTTTATTAAGGATTTTTTGAATTCTGAGGAGTCTGTCGTTATTTGGCCTTTATCATTTCTGACTGATGAAATTAGGGATTTTAATCTTTTACTTCTGGTTACATTGGCTAAAGGTTTATCTATTTTATTGACCTTTTCAGAAAATCAACTTTTTGATTTATTGATCTGTTGTACAATCCTTTTGTTTTCAATTTCATTTAATTTTTCTCTAATTTTAGTTAGTTCTTTTCTTCTGTTGGGGTTGGGGTTGGAATGTTCTTCTTTTTATAGTTCCTTGAGATTTCCCATTAAGTTGTTGACTTCCTCTCTTTCCATTCTTTTGAGGAAGGCTTGAAACAATATAAATTTTCCTTGTAGCATCACCTTTGTCATATCTCAGATGTTCTGGTAGTTTGTGTCTTCATTATGATTTTGTTCCAAAAATTTGGTCACTACCTTGTTAATCTCATCTATGACACATCTGTCAATTAGAATGAGGTTATTTTGTTTTCATGATTTTGTATGAGTATGGTGATTCCTGTTGTCACTGAGTACAATTTTTTCCCATGGTTGTCTGAAAAAAATACAAATAATTATTTGTTTTCTTTTAAGTTTGCTGAGGTTAGATTTGTAACCTGAGATGTGATCAATTTTGGAGGATGTTCCATGAGCTGATGAGAAGAATGTGTATTCAGTTTTGTCAGGATGAAATGTTTTGTAGATGTCTGTTAAATCCAATTGTTGAATGGTTAAGTTTATGTCTATAATTTCTTTGCTTAGATTACTATTGGAGGATGTATCCAACACTGACAAAGGGGTGTGAAAATCTCCAACTATTATGGTGCTGGAGGAAATCAAGTTGTTAATGTCTGTTAGAGTTTCTCTTATAAATTGAAGCTCATTCTGGTTGGCCGTATAAATGTTAATAATTGAAATCTCATCATGTTAAGTGTTGCCCCTAAGAAATATGAAGTGACCATTCTTATCTTTCCTTACTTTTGTTGCTTTAAAGCCTATTGTATCTGAGAATAAAATTGCAACACCTGCTTTTTTTCTGATTTCCATTTGCTTGAATTATAGATGACCATTCCTTCACCCTGAGTCTACAATTATCTTTTAAGGTAAGATGATATTCTTGTATGCAGCAGATATCTGGCCTGAGTCTTGTATTCATTCAACCTATCTGTGCCTCTTTAGAGGACAATTTAAGCCATTCACATTCACTGAGACTATTGATAAGCCTGGTAGCATTTTGGGTATTAAGTTTTTCAAAAGTCCAGTCGACATTTTTAATCCTTTCACCACTGTAGAAGTTGGAGTTTGATCCAAAGTTTCTGAGTGAGTTTACTTTGTGGTGGAGAATTGTGCTGTTCATTGTGGAGGATAGGTCTTAGAATATTCTGGAGTGCTGGTTTAGTTATGGTCATTTTCTTCAACATGTGAACATTGTTAAAGTTATTTAATTTATCCATCATAAATGAAACTCAGTTTAGCTGGATACAGGATCCAGAGTTGAAAGTTACTTCATTTTAGAAGATTAAAGGCTTGATAACCACCCTCTTCTAGCTTGAAATGTTTCAGCAGAGAATTCTTCTGTCAATCTAATGTCTTTCCCCTTGTAGGTTATGGTTTTCTTACATCTGGCTGCTTTGCAGAATTTTCTCCTTCATGTTAACTTTGAAGTTAATTATAATGTGCCTAGGAGATGTCTTTTTCAGATTGAGTCATGCTGGGGTTCTGAAAATGCCTGCTTTCTGAATTTCAGAATCTCGTGCCATGTTTGGGAAGTTCTTCTCGATTATCTCTTCTGGTAGAGCATCTTCACATTTTGAAGCCACCTTGTGGGCATCGGGAATTCCTATCAGGCTAATATTAGTTTTCTTTGAATTATCCTAGAGCTCTGAGAGGCTGAGCCTTTTTTGCTCTCTACTTCCCTTCCTCTTTGAGCATTTGGGAGCATTCAGAAGCTTTGTCTTTAATGTCGGATAAACTTTCTTCTGTCTCCTCCAATCTGTTACTGAGAGATTCTACCGTAATTTTCAGATCTCTGAGGGCTGCAAGTTCTAGCCTCAATGTACCAAAATCTTTGGTGATTTTGTCTTTGAATTCATTTCATTCTTGAGACAACTTTTGAATTACTCCTTGAAATTCTAATTCCATCTTTACCTCCATTCCATTGATCTTATTTGCCATCCAAATTCTGACCTCGATTTCTGACATCTCAGCCATTTGTTTCTGAATGGGATCATCTGGTATGTCTGTTTTGTCATTTTGGGGGGGAGTTGATCTACTGTGATTATTCATGTTGCCAGAATTGTTCCGCAGATTCTTCCCTGTAATTATTTTTCACCATTTGGCTAGATGGACAGGTAAAGTGAAATTGGATTTGGGGCTCCAGGAGTTGTGGTTAGCCTGCCCTTTGCCAAGGAGCTGGGATTGGTGACTGTAGCTTTTTCCCCTACAGCTTTGCAAAGGACTCATATGGTATTACAGTCTGAGGCTCTGTGTGGTGGAGTTAGATGGGTCTGTCTTGTATTCAGCTGGTCTTTGTCCAATCCTAGTGGATCAGTGACACTGGATTGAAGTCTCAGCTCTGGTGAAATATAAGCAACTTAGATACCCTGCCCCTCATGGGCAACAAATGGAAAGGAAAATCAACCCTTCCCATTGAAACAAATTTATTGCCAGTGAAATCAGGCAAGAGAAGGAGATAAAGGGCATCCAAAAGGGGGCAAAGAAGGTCAAACTTTTGATCTTCACTGATGATATAATCTTGTACTTAGAAAACCTTGGAGACTCAACCACAAGACTCCTGGAACTGATCAAGAAATATAGTAATATCTCAAGATATGAAATTGATGTTCACAAATCATTAGTTTTTGTGTATGACAAGAATAGCCAAATTGAGAAGCAAATCAAGGACACAATACCCTTCTTTCACAATAGCTTCAAGAAAATGAATTATCTAGTAATATACCTTACAAAGGAGGTGAAGTATCTCTACAAAAATAATTATGAAACCCTAAGAAAGTAAATAGAAGCAGACATTAACAAAAGGCAGAGCACATCACATTCTTGGTTGAGAAGAATCAACATTGTTAAAATGTCTATACTACCCAAAGCATTCTAAAGATTCAATGCAATCCCAATTGAAATAACATCATACTTTGAAGAAATGGAAAAAAGGAATTCTTTGTTTTAAATGGAACCAGAAAAAAAATGTATAACCAAGACAATTCTTAATAAAAGCAAAGCTGGAAGCATCACCCTACCAGACTTCAGGTAATATTTTCAGCCCAGTGATCAAAACAGCATGTTATTGGCATAAAAATAGAGATATAGACATATGAAACAGAATAGAAAGGCAAAATTAAATAACTAAGACAGAGTTTATTAAATATGAAAAGTATAATAATAAAATTTCTAAAAGTTAGGATAGAAGAAAATCCCTTTGGGGTTAGGCAATTTTTAAAAATAGGACCAAAAAATACGAATTATAAAATTTTTATTATTTATATATGTTATGAAACTTTTACCAAAGATATATGGAAATTCCTTTATTTGAATCATGACATAACAAAAAAATGAAAAACTGGTCAAAATACTTGAACAGGTACTTTTCAAAAGAATATGAGTGGCCAATAAACACATGGAAAAGATGGCCAATATCATTAGCCACAAAGGAATTCACATTAAAACTTAAATGATACACTAATTAGTCTAACAACTAACATTAAGAAGATTTACAATTCAAGTATTGAAGCCTATAAGGTGAACCTTAGATTCTAATATATTGCTCTTGGGGTTGTAAAATTAAACAAAACTTTGACAAAGTCAAACTTTGGTATTTTTATTTACATATGTTTTGCACATGACCTAAAAGTTTTGCTGCTATTTACCTATGATTAAAAAAAAAAGAGTTGTACATGAATGTAACACAATTGTCTATCAACTGGTGATGGTTTAAATGATGTGGTATATCCACACAATAAATTACTATCTGAAAATACAAAGGGGAAAAAAATAACTCAATCACTAATACATGCAACAACATGGATAAATTTTATAAACATTTTGCTTAACAAATAAGGCAGACACATATACAATGGTGTATGTATTATATGATTATTTTACATAAAACACAAGGAAAATCAATATAATCAATAATGCCAGTGAGCAGATCAATAGTTATTGTAGACCACAGTTGAAGGTAAGGATTAACTGTGAAAGAACACAAAGGGATAATTTGAAGTAACAGTGTGCTGAATAGTTCAAGTGAGTTTAAGAGAGTCATTTGTGTGCATCTTTTCCTACCTTCCCATTCAATTATGCCATTATAAGCTGGAGTATTTACACCATAGATCAAGTCAAAAGCTAAAAATCAGAGCTTTTTTCTTCCATTGAAGATCTATTGTTAAACATTTCCCAGAGTATCACTGTTTTAGCATGAAACAAAAGTTTGAAGTCTTGATTGAGCTATAAATAATTATCAAAATTCATTGACCTGTTCAATTATAATGTGTGCATATTACTATGTAAATTATAACTAAAGTTACTTTTATAAAATGGGAAAAAGACATTAATAGACAAATCTTAAAAGAAGATATATGCGTGGACAATAAACCCATGAAAAGATGCTCAATAGCATTAGTCGTGGGGAAAAAACAAATTAAACTCATAATCTGATAACACTTCACACCTACAATAGTGGCTCAAATTTAAATTATGTCCATAATACCAAATGCTGGCAAGGGTGTTGAGCAACTAGAATCCTCATATATCATTTCAGGGAATGGAAAATGATGTAAATACTTTTAGATATGTTTGGGTTTTATTTTTTATTTCTTACAAAGGTAAGCATTCATCTACCCAAGTTTTAGGATTTACCTTAGAGAAATGAAAACACAAGTCACCTCATCTAATGTGCACATGTCAAAACTATTAAGAGTAGAGGATAGGTGAGTGGAAGGAAGATGGCCAACCAGAGCCAGCTTTCCACAGAGAGTCCCATCCAGAAGGAGAGTTAAAGGACAGAAGTTTAGCAAGAAAGCCAATGGTTAGGATCTGAACCAAGAGAGAAGGTTAAAGAAAGCACGTCAACCCTGCTGAGGCGAGCTGTGACCCCAAGGAGACAAACAAAAGGTACAAAAATCCATTGCCTAGTGGGCGGGAATCCCCTCCCCCATGAGAATGGCTTGCAGTATACTCCATATAAACAAGAGAGCAGAGTTCAAATATCGTCCCATTTTATCCCACGGGAGAGACCCTCTAAAAACTGGACCTCCTTCCCCTATTAAGGTGCCATGGCACTCTCCTGCCAGGCATAAAACTGTATATATTCTCTACCTGCAATTTTGAAGTTCCAGCCCTCCCCTCCAGTCTCACCACAAGGTCCTGAAGCCTGGCCCCTGTGGAGTCCAGAATCTAACGCATTTTTTTGAGGGGTGTGGAGGGGGCATGGGCTGTTGCTGACCTGTGCTGATTCTCCAGCATGGGAGAAAGGAGATGACAGTCAGATGAGAGGGAACTTCAACTGAGAGGGGACCATACAGGAGTGGCAGTGCCCTGAGGCACAGAGCAGCAGCCGCAGCAGCAGAAACAATAAGGCTCACACCCCAGGAGATACTTTAAAAGGACACTCCCAGTCTCTCTTGTCAACCAGAGGAAGCCAGGCATACTCTCCGGTAGCAGCCACTGGCAGAACAGATCTGGGACAGAAATGCAGGCCCCATGAGTAAAGGGTAGACTTAAGGCTGTACTGGCCTGGGTGGTGCACAGGGACTAGCATACGCACCCCCAGAGATAGCAGACTCCCAGGGTGGTGCTGACCCAGAGGACTGTTTCACTGAGCTGAAGAGAAGATGCACCCAGCCCTCAGGGAATCAAAGCTGACACAAAAGCCAGCAGACAGAGGCTGGAACTGACAGCTGAGTCCCAAGCTCTGACCATTTGTCCCAATACAAACTGTAGCAAAGACAGGGCAGCAGCACAGACAGGGCTGAGTTGCTCAAATAGCCTCTGGTCCACATGGGATTATAGCTGGAAAGAAACAAATTCTGCAAAGTTGTCCTGTTCTGTCAGCAACATCAATCAGGGGCAGGGCTGGAACTGAGTGAAATACCCCAGCCCCCATTAATCACCTCCTTGTGCCCACTGGTGGCAGAGTGTGGCAGCCTGGCTGAGAAGACATAGATATCCCTGTGACTCAGACAGGTGCAAAGCCCTGGAGAATCTGCTCATTGGAGTTAACTGGGGTACCAGCTCTGTGGGGTTACCAGTGGCTGGGTGTGACAGAAGTACAAGGTGGGGAAGGAGACATCAACTTTCCCAGACTGATTTATTTGCTAGGTGTGTCCTTCTGACTTCACGGAGCACCAGAGCAAGTCATACTTGAGCTACCAGCAGAGTCTTGCTATTTAGTTGCTGGATAGCTTTTGAACTCTCCCACCTGAGAATGGTGCTGACTGGGACAATTTATATGGACCACTTGAACTGGGCCAATCACCTGAGGACTATCCAAAGTGGCACCCTGGGTGTGTGGCTCTGGAAAGGATTGATTTTCCTTTTCCTATTATTCCCTGTGGTAGGGTGGGTTGACCCATTGCTGGTATTTCTCCACAGCTAAGACTTCAACCCAGAGTAACTGATTCACTAGGGTAAAACAGAGACCAGCTGAAAATAAGACAGAGCCACTTAGCCCCACCACACCAAGAAGGTCCCCAGTTTCTCAGGCTGTAGCTCTGCACGGGTCCATGGCAAAGCTCTAGGGGAAAAGGTACAGACCCCAGTCGCAGCTTTTAGGCAAACGAATGGCCAATCACTACTCCTGGAGCACACAATCCAACTTCTCCTTATCTGCTCATCTAGCCAGACAATGTAAAATAATCATGGGGCAGAATCAGCAGAAAACCTCCAATAACACGAATAACCAGAGTAGATCAACCCCCACAAGGAATAATTTGGCAGACACAACTGAAGATTACATTCATAAACAGATGTCTGAGATGTCAGAAACTGAATTAAGAATTTGGATTGCAAATAAGATCAATAAAATAGAGGAAAAGTTGGAATTAGATATTTAAGGAACATTTGAAAAGTTGTCTCAAAAATTCAAGGAAGTCAAAGACAAAATCACCAAAGATTTTGACACATTGAGACAAGAATTTGCAGCCCTCAAAGATCTGAGAAACACAGTAGAATCCCTAAGAAACAGAATGGAGCAAGCAGAAGAAAGGATTTTTGACATTGAAGACAAAGCTTTTGAATGCTCCCAAACTCTCAAAGAAGAAGATAAATGGAGAGCAAAAACAGATCATACTCTCAGAGAGTTCTGGGATAATACAAAGAAAAGCAATATTTGCCTGATAGGGATCCCTGAATGTGATGAAGTGGCTTTGCAAGGCACAGAGGCTCTTCTTGATGAGATTATGAAAGAGAATTTTCCAGACATGCCAAGAGATTCTGAAAATCAGATAGCAGACAGTTTCAGAACCCCAGCACAACTCAACCCGAATAAGACATCCCCCAGGCACATCATAATTAACTTCACTAAAGTTAATATGAAGGAGAAATTTCTGAAAGCAGCCAGACTTAAGAAAACCATAACCTACAAGGGGTAAAAATGTCAGAATAACTACATATCTCTCTGCTGAAATGTTTCAAGCTAGAAGAGGGTGTTCATCGAATTTTAATCTCCTAAAACAAAATAACTTTCAACCCAGGATCCTATATCCAGCTAAACTGAGTTTCATTTATGATGGAGAAATTAAGTACTTTAATGGAATTCACATGTTGAAGAAATTTGCCATAATGAAACCAGATCTCCAGGATATTCTCAGACATATCCTCCATAATGACCAGTGCAATCCTCCACCACAAAAGTGAACTCACTCAAAAACTTTTGATCAAATTCCAACTTCTACCGTGGTGAAAGGATTAAAAATGTCCAATGGACTTTTGAAAAACTTGATACCCAAAATTCTACCAGGCTTATCAATATTCTAAATTAATGTGAATGGCTTAAATAGTCCTCTAAAGAGGCACAGGTTGACTGACTGGATAAAAAAACTCAGACCAGATATCTGCTGCATAAAGTAATATCATTTTACCTTAAAAGGTAAATATAGACTCAGGGTGAATGGATAGTCATCTATATTCCAGGCAAATTGAAAGCAGAGAAAAGAAGTTGTCGCAATCTTATTTATAGACAAAATAGGCTTAAAACCAACAAAAGTAAGAAAGGATAAGGATGGACACTTCATATTTGTTAAGGATAATACTCAATATGATGAGATTTCAATTACTAATATTTATGCACCCAACCAGAATGCACCTCAATTTATAAGAAAAATTCTAACAGACATGAGCAACTTGATTTCCTCCAGCTCCATTGTAGTCAGAGATTTTTAACACTCCTTTAGCAGTGTTGGATAGATCCTCCAATAAGAATCTAAGCCAAGAAATTTTAGATGTAAACTTAACCACTCAACATTTGGCTTTAACAGACATATACAGAACATTTCATCCTAACAAAACTGAATACACATTCTTCTCACCAGCCCATGGAACATACTCCAAAATCAATCACATCTTAGGTCACAAGTATAACCTCAGCAGAATAAAGAATAATAAGAAATGATTCTTTGCATCTTCTCGGACCATGATGGAATAAAAGTTGAACTCAGTAACAACAAGAATCTGCATACTTATACAAAAACATAGAAGCTAAAAAAACTTTATGCTGAATGATAGATGGGGTCACAGATGAGATTAAGAAGAAATTACCAAATTTTTGGAACAAAATGACAATGAAGATACAAAATATCAGATAACTGGGATATTGCAAAGGCAGTCCTAAGAGGGAAATTGATAGCACTGCAAGCCTTCCTCAAGAGAACGGAAAGAGAGGCAGTTGACAACTCAATGGGACATCTCAAGCAGTTGGAAAAGGAAGAACATTCCAATCCCAAACCCAGCAGAAGAAAAGAAATAACCAAAACTGGAGCAGAATTAAATGGAATTGAAAACAAAAGAATTATACAACAGATCAATTAATAAAAAAGTTGTTTTTCATAAAAAGATCAATGAAATAGATAAACCTTTAGCTAATCTATCCAGGAAATAAAGAGTAAAATATCTAGTATCTTCAATTAAAAACGTTAAAGATGAAATAACAACAGAATCTTCAGAAATTCAAAAAATCCTTAATGAGTATTACAAGAAACTTTATTCTCAGAAATGTGAAAATCTGAAGGATATTGACCAATACTTGGAAGTACGCCATCTTCCAAGCCTTAGCCAGAATGAATTGGAAATGTTGAACAGGCCTATATCAAGTTCTGAAATAGCATTAACCATACAAAACCTCCCTGAAAAGAAAAGCCCGGGACCATATGGCTTCACATCAGAATTCTACCAAATGTTTAAAGAGGAACGTGTACCTATATTTCTCAACCTTTTCCAAAACATTGAAAAAGAAGGAATACTACCCAACACATTCTATGAAACAAACATCACCTTGATCCCCAAATGAGGAAAAGACACAACAACAAAAGAAAATTGTAGACCAATATTACTAATGAATATTGATGCAAAAAGATTCAACAATATCCTAACAAACAGAATCCAGCAACACATCAAACAAATTATACACCATGACCAAGTAGGTTTTATCCCAGGGTCTCAAGGCTGGTTCAATACGTAAATCTATAAATGTAATCCAGCACATAAACATATGTGCTTAAAAAATCCAGCACATAAACATATGTGCTTTAAAAAATAAAGACCACGTGATTCTCTCAATTGATGCAGAAAAAGCCTTTGACAATATCCAGCATCCCTTCATGATCAGAACACTAAAGAAAATGGGAATAGAGGGGACATTTCTTAAACTGATAGAGGCCATCTACAGCAAACCCACAGTCAATATTG
>CAUYON010074303.1:0-18911 GCA_963573935.1 Arctocebus calabarensis | reverse complement strand
AATGATCCGTTTTTGCCTTCCATTTCTCTATTTCTTTGAGCATTTGGGAGCATTCAAAGTCTCTGTTCTCGATGTCAGAAATCCTTCCTTCAGCTTGCTCTATTCTGTTGCTGTGGGCTTCTACTGTATTTCTCATCTCTTTGAGGGTTGCAACTTCTTGTCTTAATGTGTCGAGATCTTTGGTCATTTTGTCTTTGAATTGGTTGAATTCTTGAGGCATCTTCTGAATTAATCCTATAATCTCTACCTCCATGTTAGTTTCCATTTTATTAATCTTATTTGCTATCCAGATTCTAAATTCTATTTCAGACATCTCCGCTATCTGTTTGTCGATGGGATAGTCTGAATTGGATGGTTTGTCATTTTGGGGGGGAGTTGCATCATTCTGTTTATTCATGTTGCCAGAGTTTTTCCGCTGGTTCCGCCCATGTTTGTTTTTCAGTTTTTAGCTATATGAGTAGGAGAGTGAAATTGGACTGGAGACTTCTACAGTTATGGTTGACCAGCCCTCCACCTAGGTACTGGTGTGGTGACTGCAGCCTGTACAGTTCAAGAGTTCCAGTCCAATTGTAAATGCAGTCAGTCAGGATTGTGGATGAGTTGGAGTTCTAGACTTCCAATCCTGGGCAGGGATGAACTGAAGTATGAAGGTGTCAAGGAAAACATTTATAACAGCAATCACATTAATAGCAAATGGGCTAATACATTCGTAGAAGGGCTACCAGACGCCTAAGCCCACAGATGTGCCCGCAGTCAGAAACATCGACATACAAACAAAACATAACAAACAGCCAATCACAGAACAACAGCTAAGAAGAAAAAAAAAATAATAATTCTACAATTAAAATGCTTCTTATAAAATACTTGAGAATAGCGAAGAAGAAAAGGCTCTAGCAAATATGATATAAGCACTCTTAGAAGCTATAAGAAGGGAGGGAGAGGAGGGGGAGAGAGAACAAAGAAATTAACAGAGGAGAGGAAGAAGAATGTTCCAGTTGAGAATAGGAGGTAATAAAAATAGTCTAAGAAAAGAAAGTGAAGTAAAGAGTTATTTGTCGACAGCGCCTCCAAGAAAAGGATATTCAAAAAAAAAAAGAAACCTCAAAAATATTATTATTCTCATATGTATATAGAATTGCAGTCCAGTCCGGCAACAATGATCTGCTGTGAGAGGGGAGCGCAGGAGCGGGGCTCGTGGCGACTGCGGGTGGGAGGGGCCTCGCGGTTGCAGCAGATCTCGGTGGCTGCGGCGGTGTCAGCAGGGGTGGTGTCACTATTCACAGAACAGCGACACCATGGCTCACGTAGCGACGGAGCAACCGCGGCAGCACTAGCAGCAGCGGTTGCTATGACCGCGGGTCGTAGCCGCTCTCAGCGGCCATGAAGGCTTAGCCTTTCTTTTTTTTCTTTTTTTAAGTAAATCATAGTTGTGTACATTAGTGCAATCAAGGGGTACAATGTACTGGTTTCATATGCAATCTGAAATATTTTCATCAAACTGTTTAACATAGCCTTCATGGCATTTTCTTAGTTATTGTTTGAAGGCATTTGTATTCTGCATTTAGTAAGTTTCTCCTGTACCCTTCTAAGATGCACTGTAGGTGTGGCCCCACCAATTACCCTCCCTACAACCATTCTCCCCCCTCCCCTCCCCTCCTGTGCCCCTTTCCCCATATTCTTGTGCTATAATTGGGTTATATAGCTTTTCATATGAAAGCTGCAAACTGGTGTACTTTCTTAATAGCCATCTTGGGGGCTGCCAGAGTGAGGGTCAGGGAGTGGACCACTTCGTTCAGGCCATGATAGTCTACGCTCGGCAGTTTCCAAGATCCATCTTCCCTCTGAACTGGCCAAATGGAACTGTGGTTTATAAAGGAGATGAGAGTTAGGGTCCAAACCTCTGTCAGCTCCTGAGTTAAAGTGGATCATGTTGCTCACGTCTGGCTTTTCCCTCTCTTCTAACTTCCTACTGTGCAGTGCATTGACGGGTCTAGGGTTCTCTGCTTGGGTTCCCAGTTCATACCAGCTAAAGGGATGCACCTGACTGCCTTTTTCTTTGGGGACTGTAGTATAAAACTCCACTGGTGAAGTAGTGTCCTTCCAACGTTGTGCTCTGGGAAAGGTGAAACTGCCTGGTCCTCATCTGCAGTGCTTCCCCCACACTCAGACATCACGGTGGAAGACTCTCCCTTCACTGCCTGTCCATCTTGTGCACCCAGAGTCCCCCAGGCTCCCTCAACACAGCGTTCAGGCAGATCTGTGCTGCTGTATCCTCTAAGCCCCAATGAAGGAACTTTCCATTTCTTAACATCTGACGACAACCTCAGCATTTTCCCTTGGATTCCCTACTGGACAGGTTGCAGGGAGGTCTCAACCTGCCCCTGTGCCATGGGACCACCCTCCTATCCCTGCCATTCCTGTGGGATTGACTCATCTAATGGAAGAGGAAATACATCCAAATCCTTGTCCAATCCCTCTGGCTTACCTCCTCCCCCGCCCTTTCTGACAGTTCTTTTTGAATGATTTAAATCTGAATAAATACAGATTTGCCTAGCACCTTTGAGGGGAATCTATCCATTTACAGCTTTTCTTCTCAGACATCAACAAGCAGATGTCTTCACTTGTCCTAAACCAGTCTCCAGCTTCTCCTCTTCTGGAGTTAACCCTACAAATGCCTCAGTCCTGTCCATTCAACCCGGGGCTGCCTATCGGGCTGCTGTGACCAAACACCATAAACTGGGGGGCTTATTAACAACAGGAATTTATTTCTCACAGTTCTAGAGGGTGGAAAGTGTAAGATTTAAGGTACTTGCAAATGCAGTGTCTGGGGAGGGCCTGTTTCCTAGTTCATACATGGTGCCTTCTAGCTTGGAAAGTGCAGAGGAGCTCTTGGGTCCTCTTGCAGGAGGTCACTAATCCCATTCATGAGGCCTCCATCCCTATAACCTAATCACCTCCTAATACCATCACATTAATGATTCAGCATATGAATTTAGGTGGGGGTGGACACAAACATTCAGACCATAACATTGCTATCCTTTGTCCTGGCTACAAACCACATGGTGGCTTCATGTTTGTTCATGCCGTTCACATAAACATAGGCTCCATGAACATGTTTAGCTCACCCAGACAGGGCTGCAGAGTCACTGTGCCAGCTACAGTCTGAGATAAAGATGCCTTATTTTATCCCACTGCAGCAGTGGCAGGATCTCAGCATTCACTTCAGGAGTTTTCCACTTAGGCTGGGAAAGGGCCGGCACAAGACCTTTCTTTGGAATGGTGTGATGTAATTGAACCAGAGCCTAGGTCTAGAGCCAAGACAAGGGCAGAGGTGGGTAGCAGCTGCAGACTACATATTAAAACAAAGAAAGCTCATCGATCACGTGGCTCACGCAGAGGGTTCTGGCCCTAGAAGTCCCAGTGCCCTCATCACTTTCCTGAGTGACCCTGAGAGACTAAGGGAGAACTCGGTTCCTGGAGCACTCGACCAAACAAGACTCCAGCCAGCCCTGAAGGGCCTGGTCCCTGTTTATACCTGACCACTGAGTCTGTGCGGGTCTGAGGACCCCACTCCCAAACCTCTTCGCCTTCATTGCAGTGATGATAGGAGGATGGCAGGTTGGAGGCTGACCTGGGGCAGGGTTTGAGAGCGCTTTAGGATATAGTAAAATGAACAGGACTTGGGTATTCGTTCATTCAGCTACTGTGTATTGAATCCCTGCCATACGCCAGCCCTGTCCTGTGTGGCTGGTGTAAATTAGGAAACAGAGCTGCAGTGGTCTCTGTCTTCATCAGCCTTACAGTCCAGTGGAAGATGGATTTGCCACAGAGGACACAGAATTACCTTCTGGTTCCTGGTGAGTGAGCAGGGTGCTGTTGATAAGGCCAGAGATGTGGAGGGAAAGGAATTTGGGGCTGGGGATGTGTAGTTGTCAGGGTCTGGTTAGGAAAACAGTTCCTATGTATGTTTGGAAGAAGCAGAAGCAGTTCCTTGCTACACCCCCAGGGGTGCTGGCACAGGCGGGCAGGTTGGAACTTGGAGGGGTGTCCCACAAACCTGTGCCACCGTGGCTGCTCCTGGAGCCCTGAAACAGGCCCTGAGGTGTGGGGAACCTCATCAGTGGTCTGCAGCCAGGTCACCAGAGGACGTGGGCCTCTCTTGGTCTGCAGAGCAGGCAGAAAAGAAAGCAGGTGCCAAGTGGGAGTGCTGGGACTGACGGGTACCTGCTGGGCACCTCCATGGGTGTCTATCCCATGCCTGACTGTGTGACCTTTTGAGTGCGAGGGTGTCTGCTGTGTGGAAGAAAGGAAAACAACTTTATCCCCTATAGTTCTCGTTTGGGTGGACCCCGTAACATGAGACAGATAACAAGAACGGAGGTCCTGAATGTGTGCACTTCATGTGTATGCAGGGAACAACCAGAGAGAGGAGAGACTGTCAGATGCCTTGGAAGTCAGGTTTGAATCCCGAGGGCCACCGAAACCGAGAAAGGCAGGTGTGGGAGAGGCCAGTCGCAGGGATCAGGAGCAAGCAGGTTACGTGGGTTTGTATAAGTGCTTTCTAGAGGAGTCAGAGTCTCTGGGGATTTAGCTCTCTCCCTGGTACAAAGAGGAGACTCCCCTCCCCCTTTAAAAATCTAATTTTCTTTGTTTTGCAGCCACGGCACTCTACCATGGGCAATAAAGTGAGACTCTGTCTACAAAAAAAAAAAAAATTAATTTTCTTTACAAAAAGGCAAGTTCTCTGTTGTCAGAGGTTCTCCCAAGGCTGCAGTTGCTCAAAATAATCAGCTCAACATATACCTTATGCCAAAGAGGCATATTTTGGGGTGATGTAGTCTGGTCTCCTACAACTTCTGCCTTGTCAGCTCAGCCCTGCTTCCCTCCTGGAACTCTCGCTCAAGCAGCGAGAGGAACTCTGGGAACTGGGCCAGCACAGGGTCCCAGGGTTGAGCACAGGCCTTTGTTCCTAGATTCAGTCTATGCAGCACAACATACGTGTCGAGCCTTGGGGAGGGATGTGTTGAGTAGATATGGGCGGGATCTGGCCTCGAGGTTAAATTTGGGAGTTATGAACAGCTACAAAGGTGAGACCATAAAGAAAAATGAGGGACAGAGTCCTTACTCGGTAGGGAAAAGGAGAGGGGGTGGCGTAACATAGGGGACCCTGAGCAGCCAGGGAGGGAAAGGGGACGTTGGAAGTGTGGAGCCGGGTGGCTGCAAGGGGGGTGTGAGCCCTGGGGAGGGTGGGGGGTGGTCTGGGATGTGGGGGGCACTGGAGAGCTCCACAGCGTCTGGTTCACATGTGTGGGGACAGGACCAGGCTAGTTGGAGTGAGCTGAGAGCTGGGGAAGGAGGCAATGCAAGCCATGAGTGCAGACAGCTAGAAAAGCCTGATGTGCAGCTAGAGTGGAGAGGGAGCAGTTTCCTTTCCCGGGGATGGTGAGGAGTGGCATTTTCAGTTAAAGTTGGGGAGGACAATCTGGTCACTTGGGGGTTGTAAAACTATCTGCTAAGTTTCACCCGCTGCGTTGCTGTGGTAGGAAAAGATATTTGTCACAGGAAGTCTTGTGCCCCTCTAGGAGGTGGGTAAAGGTCTCTACAGTGAGTGTGGAGTGAGCTGGAGGAGGGCTGTGGGGCAGTGTTGACAAGGGAGGTGGTAGCTCCACTGGGTTTGGAAGAGCTAAGAAGTCTCCAGGAGGAGGTATGTGGCAAGGGGCAGTGAGGCAGGAGCTCAGCATCTTCTGGGAATTACACGTGCCCTCCACCCCCACACTATAATCTAGCCACTTTCACAAAGGCACCTGTTCCAGACAGGCCACTTAGATCAAAGGGTATAGCCCGGGCACATGTCTCCCCCATTCCTACCCCAGGGATAAAAGCTCTTGTGGTAGTGGGGGAAGGGGAACAGAGCTATACCAAGCCACTGACCTTGTTGGGGGTGGGGACCCATGAAAGAGATCATCCCTGAGATCATCCCACGTAGCTTTATAACATACCCCATGTGTATGTTCTCTGGGAGAAGAAGAACATTGGGTGGGGGGCAGAGGGGATTTGTTTGACCCTTGGGAGGATTTACCTGGGTCTGTGCTCTGCTGTGAGCAGCCCAGGAACGGAAAGCCATGAATCATTTAGGATTGTTTTCAATTTGTGTTCCTTAAAGGCCTCTGCACTATTTTTATGGAACCTTAATTGGCTTGGCGAGGGGCACCGTCCCTGTTTCTCTCTGTGCCATCAGAAATTCCTCGAGGTGGTACGAGCGAGGTCCTGTGCCTGGGAACTGGGGCGACTGGGCCAGAATCCACCCGTAAGATCAAAAAGAATACAGTCGCTCTTCCTCCTTCTCTGATCATATATTAATAAATGTGTCTAGCCAGGCTGGTCTCTGCTCCCCCAGAGCTGCTCTCAGCTCCCTGGCCTCTCTCAGCTGTCTTAGCTTCCCCAGCCTCGCAGGGACTGTGCGTGTGACTGTGCAGCCTTTGTTCCAAGTGCCACATCAGGCACCGAACCAGTAACAATATGTGGGTTACCTGATTTACTTCTTTTAATACACTTCAGTGTAATTATAACTGCATAAAAGAGAGGACAAATTGGCAAGTAATTACAATGTTAATTTGGCAATGTTTTATCATATTGTGGAAGTGCAATTTCCTCTCTAATTGTATTGGGGGAGACACATTTGTCTGTGGTGCAGCTTGTTGAGGGATTCTTGAGAATAGAAATGAAACACACAGGAGACAGAGAAATCAGCTCTCTTCCCCATAAATATTCCTTTATTTGCATGTGTTTTGCAGCCTCCTTAAAAAGCTAACTCATCTATTTAGGCCTAATTAATGGGACGCCACAGAATGCATAATCAGGCAGTGACAGCTTCAGCTGATGGATGGCTTTGCACTCAGATCCTGGAGATACACCCAGGTAAAAGGGCTGAATGCTTGTCTTTCAGAATCTCACGGGCTGTGCGTGCCTCACCACCGTCCCCCCTGAGAACGCGACTGTGATTCCCGGAAAATGCCCCAGTCCTGGGTGCCAGGAAGCCTTCCTTACCTTCCTGTGTGTGATGTGTATCTGCAGCATGATCGGGGCCATGGCCCAGACGCCCTCTGTCATCATCCTCATCAGGTAAGCCATCCACGCAGCCCAGAGGGCCTGGGAGCAAACCTCGCCCATCCTCTCCATGGGGCACATGTCTGCAGGGATCAGGTCTCCTAAGCCAGGCCGGGTAGGACTGCAGCTAGGAAAGTAGCTTCTCTAGATGGATAGGATGTATCTATAGGTGACAGGGACCTCATGCCAAGGGAAGAAGCAGAGCTGGAGAAGACAGCACTTTCATGTCCTCCCAGGAATGGATCTTACAGGTGATTTGAAAAAGGATCTTGCTCTGATCTTCCCAGGGAACAGTGTTGGAATAAAATGAGTATGTCCTGAGACAGACTAGCCACATCCCATCACACAGCCCCTGCCCTGCCAAGCTGTATGACTTTGGGCACACTTTTCTCCTGACTTGTTTCTGGGTCTGTAATGGGAGGTGATAGTACTGGACCCACGTGCCTCTTTCAGTGGCATGGACCCATTGAGACCACGTGTGTGGCAGACACAGTAGAAGCGTGTGCAGAGTGGCTCATGGCAAGCGAACCGTGATTGCTGTTGTACAAACAGGAGGCGGCCACCGTGATTCTCTTTACTTACCTCTGTGGATCTGTCCTGGGGTACAGATGTGGTGCCTCAAAGGTGAACCATTAGCAATAGTCTGAGTAACTCGTATCATTTACAAAGTTACCTAGGTTGGTGTGGGGAAACTAAAAACCACATCCCAGTGCCCGTCTGTCTCTGGAAGGCACACCGCCCACAAAGCAAAACTGATCAGAATGCAGTGAGCAAATTCAGTACCAGGGGCTGGAAATAAAAGTAGAAGGTAAATGCTTGGAAGTACCCTGTGCTGGTATATGTCACCAGCTCCTTCATCCAGCCTCTTCCTGCCTACATTTCCTGCTATAAACTCCCATGGAAAAGGATTTATACAGAGTACTCATGTTACCTAAAAGGGGTGCGGTGGCTCACGCCTCTAATCTCAGCACTCTGAGCGGTTGAGACAGTGGATTGCTTTAACTCAAGAGTTCAAAAACAGCCTGAACAAGGGTGAGACCTCATCTCTACTCAAAATAGAAAAAACTAGCATAGTGTCATGGCAGGCACTTGTAGTCCCAGCTACTCAGGAGGTTGAGGAAAGAGGATCTCTTTAACCCAAGACTCCAAGGTTGCCGTGGGTGACAAAGTGAGACTCTGTCTCAAAGTGAATAAAATTTTTAAATAAAGGTCATTAGCAAGGCTATGTGAATACACAGAAGTTTGAGGGTATAATAACAAATTGCCGTTTTATACCTACTAATTTTTAAAAATTTCACCCCCAGTGGTTACCAAACTATAGCAAAACTAGTAAAATCACATATTGTCGGTGCCATTGAAAAACCCGTGAGTCCTTTCAAGAAAGCGATATGGGTTAAGAGCCCTAAAAATAGTCACACCCTTTTATGCAATTAATGCTACCCCTTGCCATTTATCTTAAGAAAGTACTTCTCTACAAGAAAAAAAGAAACGCTCATTGCAGACCGATTTTTATTACAACATTAACTATAATAGCAGAAAATTGTGAATTGGAATGGTGAGTTAAATTATGGTACTATAGCTCAATGGAATAATGAAAGTTCTTAAGAATATAAAAGTGTTTATGAAATGAACTATTGAATTTAAAACTATTTAGGGAAGATGATTATAATATGCAGTTGGACAAAACCCATCAGATCTCATTTACAGGTTTTGGGTGGCTGTCTTATAAGCAGTTTATTTTTCATTATTAGGAATGTTCATAAAGTTATGTTGTGATATCTACACACAAAGGGCGCCAAGAAGCATGAGAAATGATCCTCAAGACCATTAGCAGTGATGAGTCCCCTTTTTTCATACCCCATGACTCCCCTGCAAAAACCCAGCTTTGATATACTCGCTAGTGGCTGTCACTGATGACCAAATGCTCAAAGTCTGTTGAAATACCAATCACTTCCAGATCTCAGCTTGATAAACAGCTTTCAGACATTTTCAGGAAGTATTTGATTCTCCCTTTAAACAGGTCAGCCACAGATGGCCTGAGTAACGTAGGCCCATAACTCCAAGCTGTGCACGTACTCATGAATTGAGCATACTGAGAAGGCCAAGAAAGGGCTTCAGTCCATCACCTTCCTGGTCTGATTTGCCATCACAGATGTCCCAGGCAGCCACAGGAGCACAAACAGTCTGGACTGCAGTCCAACTGTCCAGAGCAGTGGACCCACTCTCAGGAGCAAAACTGCCAACAAGTGAGCTCAGAAAAGCTGGAAGTAAAGATAAAAAGGCTGATGATCTGCTCACCTCCTAGGCTCTGCTGACTCAGAGAGTGGTCAAGCAGTGTTCTCAAGGTCAGACAGATAGCAGACATAGATCTAAGACTATCCCTGCTGTTGTCTGGACCTTCCAATGACGTTCAGATAGAGTGCTCTGCTTCTTTATAACTAGAGCTGGGAAGGATGATTCTTCTTCATATGAAACCAGTTTCTCAACAGGATATGAAAGGAGAACTTAGCACCTTGCTCACTTTGTTCCTAGTGACATGATAGCTAAAAGGAAATGAAGTTTCGAATGATAAATATTCTAGCTCATAATTCCAGCGTTGTTTCCTTGAAAAGGAGAATTTGCCTTTATTTCTGGGTCTTTCAAGTTAGTACCGTCAAATGAATGTGGGAAAACTGGAGCGGATCATAACTTTGAAGAACTTGGGTTTCATAACATGCACATTCTAAAGACTGTGCTTCTGTCTGAAGACACAGGTCTCATCACGGACATTGTTAGGAATAATCAGCCATAGTTGTGTCCCATCACTCAATGAAAGCTAAGATCTCCTGCCCTAGGATTATTACCTATACTGCACTCTTTTTAACTGAGAAGAAATGTGTATTTCTCTAAGAATAACACATTTTTAGTTTCTTCTGAAGATCTTAAAAATGGGGACAAAGATTATAAAGCTATACTGGCTCAGACCATTTAGGCTGCTATAACAAAATACTGAGACGGAGCGACTTATAAATGATAGACATTTATTTCTCACAGTTCAGAGAAGCTTCTGAGCTTCTCTCAAAAGCTGGGAAGTTCAGGATCAGGGCACTGGCAGGTTTTCTGTCTGGTGAGGGCTTCCTGGCTCAAGTAGCCCATTGTTTAGATGCCATTGGATGGTTGGATGAATGACCTCTGGGGTCATGTAAGAATATGTATATTCTTAATAGAATAATTTCTAATCTCCCGTGCACTGACAATCCTATTAGACTTAGATGTCCTGGAGGTTCCCTTTCTGTAGTATTGATTGCTGATTCTCTCTGCGTGTCGTGGGTCTTCTTGGTCACTCAGCCTTACTGGACTGGCTGGTGCTAAGCCTAGGCAGGGCAAGGGGAAGGAGACGGTGCTTACTTGCCCCTCTCTGCTAGGGACTCGTGACAGGAACAGATGGAGGAAGGTTCTCTGCCAGTGTTGTTCAGGTGACCTGAGACACATGTACATGTGGTCAGGCAAATGTAAATATCTCTCCCTTCAGATTCCTTCACCACCAAGCCGCAGGTAGGGCTGCCCTTGGTTGTAAGTGGGAGACATCTTCCCACCCATTCATCCAGCACATGTAGGGTGCCAGACACAGTGCTGGGGTTGAGGTCACACCTGGGAACAAGACACAAGTGGTCCTTGGCCTTGAAGAGAGAAGGCAAACGTTGAACAAATATAGTTACAAGAGTAAGAGGCATTACAAAGGAGATGTGTTACCCAGTCCAGACCCACCTCTCTGGAATCCATCATCTTTTCCAAACTCTTCTCTGCTGTCACTCTCACCCCAGAAAATAACACTCTGGAAATGTTCCAGACCAGAGGTCTCCAACTTTTTGGCACCAGGGACCAGTTTCATGGAAGGCAATTTTTGCATGGATGGGGGCTGGAGGGATAGTTTCAGGATGATGCAAGTGTTACATCCCCACCTCAGATCATCAGGCATTAGATTCTCATAAGGAGCAGGCAACCTGGATCCCTCCCTTGCCACATGCACAGTTTACACCCCTATAAGAAGGTAATGCCACCACTCTTCCAGTCTGATAGTGGAGCTGAGGTGGTGATGCAAGTGATGTGGAGAGGCTGTAAATACAGAGAAACGTCACTCGCTCACCTGCCCCTCACCTCTTGCTGTATAGCCCAGTTCCTAACAGACCATGGACTGTACCAGTCCAGTGGTTGGGGACCACAGTTCTCACTCTTGGGGACTTTGTGGATCAGTTCAAAGCAAAGAACCTTTCCTATATGAAGGTGGGTGCCTTTCCAGAGTGAGAAGGTCCTGAAGTGTGATATAGATGAATGGATTATTTCCCAAACAGTTTGGCTAGGTCATCAAAACATGCTAGTCTAGCAGATTTCACAGAATGACCTATGACCTGAGAATGGCAAAGATGCTTATGGTTTCAGGCTATTTGTAAAGCATAAGGGGAATGATTTTTCTTAATTGATTTCTGTAATATTTAAGATGCCCCACCAACTTCAGATGCTTCCCCCAACATCCCAGCAAAAGCAAAATGTCTTTAAATGTAGAGCTTATGACCAAATCTGTATTCTGTCTTTTGACTGACAAAGTTAACTCTAGTTATTAAAAACACTGTTAAAGTCCTGAACTTATCTTGGCACTGCAGTTGCAGTTGTTTTTCAGTCTTTAGGCAGGAAGGAAAGGAAAAAGAAGAAAAAAAACCACTGTGAGTAATTTTCCAAAGAGCTCTGATGGACAGCAGCAAATGACTCTGCAGTCTGTTAATTAAAGTGGGGTGATAAGAATCTGTTTTTTATTTTTTTCCTCTTCATCTCTTTGCATGTAGGACGGTCAGCCCTGAATTCAAGTCTTATGCCCTGGGAGTTCTTTTTCTCCTCCTTCGTTTGTTGGGTATGTATTATCTCTTTATTTTCTCAATAACGAATTGGATGCCTGTTACCAGGTGAGTAAATATCAGTGAAATTATCCCATTTCCTGAGTTTGTCTTTTTTTCCTTTTTAATTTATTTGTAAACAAGAAAAACTTCCAGGTCTGACAATTTTGCTCTGAGTTTAGACATTAAGTCAGGCACCCGCTGGTTATCACAAAGTTCTCATGTATACCCCCTTTTATCTTCGTGCCACCTTGAATTCTCATCGGCATAAGGAGAGAAAGGGATGGCAACAAAGGAGACGAAAAAACCTGGCGGTGTAATTTGGCACCCTCATTAAGCAAGCCAGGAGCAGCTTGTGAAATGCTTCATTTACGGGGCTGCCAGCTGGGAGGGAAAGGCTTCTCACAGTGCCTCACAAATGGAAACTTTGCATCTTCTCAATTTTTCCACACTGATGTAGTTTATTTACCTTGGGTTTCCAGGATGTGGCAGACGTGACCCTCATGCTGTAGGGCACCCACATTCTAAAGTTTAGTTGGTTAGGAGGAATAAAGTCGAACTCCCCTGATTTTTAAGATGGGCAAACGCAGGGTCGTACCTGTGCATTGGCTAAGATGAAATTGGGAACAGCCCGTCGGGTGGCTCAGTTCCCAGCTATGCCACCCTTCTCTTCCAGACCACGCTGTTGCTTTATGAGCGAAAATTATTTTCTCAAGGCCAAGGTAGGATAATTTTTTTTCTTGAATAATAGGACAGTAGTTTTCTGTAATGGATAGTAATGGCATCTGACTGTAGGAGGGGAAATAAGCATGGCCTGTCTTTGTGGAGTAAAAATAAAATTCCTCGGTCTAAGTCCATAATAGTGGATAAGCACAAAGACTTAATTATAGACATGTTTATAAAATATTTGTAAAAGTGAAAAGTTAGAACAACTGGAACCAGGGAATTAGTTAAATCAGTGAAAACAGTCTCACACTATGTAATCCCAGTAGGATTTATGTTCCCCTTTAATACTTTGGAAAGAAAAATATAGACTTAGGAAGGACACGTGATATGTGAAGGGGGGAGGAATCTATAATAGAATATATACTCATGGTTTAAAAGTACAGGTAACCATGGAAAAATATTGCAAAGATATCAAAATGGCATCAGCTATTATCTATTAATGAAGTTATAAATGGTATTTTCTAAATTTGTTTTACATTTTTGAATGAATATACTGTCTATTTCTATTACTTTTATGATGAGATTAATTTCTGTATAATTAGATATAATTGATAGATGATAGAAGAAAATGTTAATTCTTGGATCCATTAATAAGTTAAAGTCCTCCCTAGGGAATGGCAAACACATAATATATGTCCCTTCTCGCCTCCCCTCTCTGCCTGTAGCATATAATTTCTAACTTATCACTGTGGTCGTTCCTGCTTTGCCTGAGATAAAGGCCTTAGCATCCTCTCAGCCACTGTCAATCGATATTTCTGGGTACACACATGGAACGGAAGTGGTGTTGTCTCATTTTCTGTGTCATGGAAAATAGAAATACGCTAGGTGTAAAGATGCCCCAGTTAAAACAAGTTCACACTAATTCCAAGGACAACACTTGAGGCTTCCTAGGCAGCTGTGGTGGCTTGCAGAACTACCACCATACAAAGTTATAATTATGCTTATTTTTCCCCGTGATTGGGGAGGGTGAAATATGCATGCTTCAACATGTTCCCACTCCCAAGGGTGAGTAGGTAGATGGATAGATATGCCTGGGACATAGATATGCTTGGTCCTAGTGTGTTGAGGACCCTTATTTCTGAAAATGGCAGAACCATTCCACATGAGCAGTCACTCAACAGGCGATCATTTGTAGAGCACAGATTGTATTCCAAGCTCCATGGACCATCTACAGGTAAGTGACCTCAGCTTTGCCCTTAAGAGTCCTCTTGTCCTGAACAAGGAAGGTGAGAACTGTCCCCACCCACAATCTTTGGAGTTGCGTGGAGGTCTCTACACCTCTAAACAGATCCCAAGGACTCAACATGGCCAGCAAAAAAAAAATTTTACCCAACTCATTCTTGAAAAGTTAATGAAAATTATAGGGGCATTTGAAGGCAAAAGTGAAGACTGTGAGGCACGTGTAATGTGGTACCCTTAAGATCATCGTACTCTGCTCTAAAGCAGCTTCATTACTTGTATGTCTGTCCCAGGCATAATCAACCAACCATCATCTAGAAGTGTTTATTTCAACTTCTGTGATGTAATCCAGAGAAAACACATAAGTTTTGCATTATGGCCCAACACACACATATGTAGATAACACTAAAATTTCATGGAAAAATATCCTTAATATGTATGACACGCTGAAATTTTCTGGTCTATTCTATGCTTTTGAAGAAGTTGGCCATGACCTGCTATATTGATTTTGTTGCCCATTATGGGCCACAAATCAGAGATTGGAAAATCCTGCTCTGGAAGGATATGATACAATTTCATCTTTTAATTAGGCCTGATTCCATTGCTTGCGGTGCCCAGTAAGATTAACCACCATTATAATTAATGAGAGGACAGTGAAGGCTCCAGTTTCCATGACATTGTCAGCCTTTATGCCAGCCCCGTGTAGGTGATGGGGATATAATGTGGGCATCACAGCTTAGCATGACAAGATCCTCCATGAAGTCAGCACAGGTGCAGTGGGAATGCATGGACGGTCCCCCTAACCTTGCCTCAGCATGGGAGCAATGGGTTTAGAAAGGGAGTGATGTCTATCTACACAGAGGCCTGCAGAAGGAGTAGGGGTTGCACAGAAGAGCTGGAAGAGGAGAGAATTTAGAGTCAAGGGATAAAAGCCCGGAATGAGCAGAGGCCACAGCATGTCTGGGGGCTGCAGAAGGCCCAGTGTGACTGGGGCGTGTAGGATGATGGACTTGGTCAGGAAGGGCTTCAGCCCTGTTGTTGAGTTTGAGCTTTATCTAAGGCACATGGATGGACGCAAGATCCATTGTGTACTTTAGAAAAGGCCCCCACCTGCCCTGTTCCTGGAGAACACAGGGACTGAATAGTAGTCTGCTGGCACAACAGAGTAGCCGACAGCGTGTATGCCGAGATGGTGCCACCAGGATAGGGGGAGGAAGGTGGAGTAGTGACATAGTAACGAGGAACCTTCAAGGCTTATCCTCCAAGTGGAAGTATAAGGACTGGAGAGGGACCCATGGTGACAACTCCTAAAAAAAAAAAAAAAAAAAAAGACAGATCTCGTGATGAATAGGGAATTCTTCATTGAGACAGAATGGGGAGCTGGTGTAGACCAGCGCTGTTCAGTAGGACGTCCTATGATGAGGGATGTTCTATATCAGTACCCCATGTGGCTATCATGCACTTGAAATTGTGGCTTCCACAAACTTTTTGCTATGGTCCTGGACAATGCAGGCATGGAGGGGCCATCTCCAGTGTGCTGCCCTCGAGGGACCGGGCGTGAGGAAGCAGGGTGGGCGGCATGGAAGGATCACACTTGCCAGCACTTGGCTGCAGGGAGTATAGGGGAAGAGGGCTGGGACTGCACATGGTCAGCCTGGTGCCAAGCGCTTCCCCTGTTGCCCACAGTGGAAGCAGGAACATGATTGGTGGTGTCAGCGGCAGGTGTGGCAAGAAGAGCAAAGAAGTTGAGGAAGATCAAAGTGGGGCTAATATAATGCACTACGGGGCTTGGGCTGGGTAAGAAAGGTGAGATGGGAGAGCGTAGGGCAGAGAGTGGAAAATGAGAACTGGAGACTGTGGCCAAAAGCCGCCGCCTCTCACTTAGAGCTTCCAGAGGTGGTGCACGTCTGAGAGATGGCAAAACTCAGGGTGTAGCTGGCCAGAGAAACAAAGATGAACAGCCTTGATGTTGAGAACAAGTCATTTAAAGGCAAGGATATGGACTCACATGAACAAGTTCATATCTACCAAGGCAGTGGCCAAAATTGATCTGGAAAGGAGGCCACAGAGCAGGAGAGGGTCAGTTGATTCAGAGTGTGCTGAATGATCTGTTCATGGCAAAATTCCTGGTGTAGCCAAGTCCAAACTCCTCCTTTTTGCAAATGGCCTGGTCACTGCTTTTCTCTCACCTAAAATCTGCTTCTCCTACCTGTACTAAGGAGACATGGAATGTTTCCAGGGGCCCCTCTGCAGTCAGTCAGGTGTCCCGGGAAGATGCTTGCTGATGTCCACAGTCCAGTCCTTTCTTGGCATTGCCGAAGCAGAGAAACTCACTAATCCTTTGAGGATAATACACGTTCCAACATCCCTCTCTAGCTGGCTGGACATAACAATGATTCCACCAGGTTGAATAGAGTCCATGGTGAATTCAAGTCTTGGCAGACACATTGGAGAGGAACAGATACCTTTTTAAATGTAAATGACAGTAATTTTCAGCTCCCATTTTGTCCCCAAAAGGAATGTGAATTTATTTTTCTTACAAAAGCCTTTCAGTTCACCTTTTAAGTTTGAACCACAGAATGTAAGTGGGCCCAGCCTTTTCAACTAAGGGAGTGAATTAAATAGCCAAGATACAAGGCCCTGAGGTTTAATCTCTGTTAATAGATTTCAGGAAAACAGAGACCATTTTCTTAAACAGCGCTGCAGTTTTTTCATTGAAATATGTATAGCTGTGAATTGGGCCAGGTATAATAGGAAGTAAGATATACTCCTTTTAATATTCTCTGATAATGTGGAACAGCATTGACCCTGCACATATCCTCCCCAATACACAGTGGGTCCCCAGGGCCCCAGTGATAGGACACTATTACCACCTCCTTTGTCCATGGGTTTCTGCCCTGGAGTCAGGGAGAAGAGAAGACGAAAGATGGACCTGCTCTTGCAAGCTCCAGGGAGGAAAATGTTCTTTTAGAGTACACAATTCCTAAAGAAATACTGTCCTATCATCACCCTTCCATGTCATGAAGGCTTGACAGTGAAGATGCTCAACGCAGAAGCAGGCACTAAAACGCACGTGACCACTTGGCCTCCCTTCTGGAAGTACCTAATTACCTTCTGTAACAGACTTATTATGAAGTGAAGGATTCTTGCCACATGAGGCATATGCACTGAAACATGGCTTAAAAGGCTTTCTGCAGCTTTCTCTAGAGACAACGAGGACAGATTTTTGTTTATCCAAAGATTTAGGACAAAAGCCAAACAATAAGAAGTGAAAATAATTGGGGAGAGCCGACCATGGGTTTCTCCTTGCAAAGGCTTTCTCTGTTGTTATTTCATTTAATCCTTACGAAAGCTGCAGAAGAAGGTATGATCATGCCCATTTTATCAACAGTGATAATGAGTGGTCATACACTTCCCAAGTGGCAGAGTTGGAATCTAAAATCAGCACACTCTGAAAATATATATTTCCTCCCCATCACCAAGCAACCTCCAGCTGCAAGCTCCCTGTTGGGGGGGTGGGGGAGGGAAGCTGAGTATAGAGGCTGCCATACTGACAAGTACTGAGTTTGTTTACAAAGTCAGTCGCAGAGCTTTCTCTGTGCATTAGCAAGAAGGCAGGGCTCCCTGCTTTGCGAAGATCAGAACCCTGTGTGTTTCGCCCTCTACATGCATCAAAACAAGCCAGTTAGTCCCAGGAATTTAGCAAAAGGTAAGTGCTTCCTGTAGCTCTGGAAATACCTAATGAGGCCTCAAAAACATCTTTTCAAATCAACAAACTTTGAATTAGAAAGAAGGGGGGAGTATTGGGTTTGAGGTTTTAAAATAGCAAACTTTGAACAAATAACATCTCTCATTCTCAGTTTTGTTTTTTTTTTTTTATGTGAAATAAGGAGCGTTATCGGAGGGGATAGATCCTTGACGGGTATAGAGCACTCTCTCCAGTCCCAGGGTGGGGGTGTTAATGGTAGTAGTAATCATTACAGTTGTCATCCTGGAGAACTACTCTTCCATTGATCTATGGAGAACCAGCTTCTTATAGGGACTACCTAGGTTTTTTATTTGGTCCAACAGAGAGAGAGAAACAAACAAGGATGAGTGGCCAGGTGTGAAAATTAGTCATTAGGGTGTGACTCCCTTCTGAGACTAATCGGGTGAGTTCAGAATGGCAGAGACCTCTAATACAGTTCCAATCCCTTTTTTGTCTCTAGCATTCTCTGCGAAGCTGGAATTGAGGGCCTGCTAGTTAGAGCTCCCCTTCGGAAAGAATTGTGAGTCAGTTACAAAATGGGTTTGGTGAGAAAGAGTCAACGTTTTCTCTTTTCAGAAGCGTAAAAAAAATATGATTACCCTTAAGAGACTGACCCTAGAGTTTATGCTAAAACATCACACTCAATCCTCCATCTAACCTGAACAAGGTAGCAAAAGTTGTGGACACATAGGAAGGCTAGGCCCTTGCAAAATAGTCACACACCTCATTTGTCAAGAGTTTGCCTTAACCTTGACCAAACAAGTGGTATGAACTTCATTGTAAAGATGTAGACACTGAGGCACTAAAGGTCAAGTGCCTTCAGGGCTTTCAGCTCCTTAAGTTAAAAGTTCTTTCATCTGTACCACAATGAAATGCTCTCCCAAATACTGAGTGTAACATGAAAAATTGGCAGGCACTTTGCTTTCTGATACTTGACTGTTGAAAGGCTTTTTCTTGCTCTTTCCAGGTCATTGTCCCCTGATAGTGGAGCTTGACCTTAGGCAGGTTAAAATTGACATCTGTAGCACGTAGGGGGTGCCGTTACACATTGGCATTTTAGAGGGATATTTGGGATTAAACAAGTAGCCACACTTCCATTATATTGTAGAATACTTTTTTTTTTTTTCCAGTATGCTTTTTTTTTTTTTTTGAGACAGAGCCTCAAGCTGTCACCCTGGATAGGGTGCCATGGCATCACAGCTCACAGCAACCTCCAATTCCTGGGCTCAAGCGAGTCTCTTGCCTCCGCCTCCCAAGTAGCTGGGACTACAGGCGCCCGCCAC
>CAUYON010074302.1:0-18948 GCA_963573935.1 Arctocebus calabarensis | reverse complement strand
CTGTGGCATCACAGCTCACAGCAACCTCCAATTCCTGGGCTCAAGTGAGTCTCCTGCCTCCACCTCCCAAGTAGCTGGGACTACAGGCACCCACCACAACGCCTGGCCATTTTTTGGTTGCAGCCATCATTGTTGTTTGGCCGGCCTGGGCTGGATTCGAACCCGCCAGCTCAGGTGTACATGGCTGACACCTTAGCCCGTTGAGCCATAGGCGCCAAGCTGCTAATTTCAATTTTTAACTTTTATTATTCTTTATTATTTAGAGATGGGGTCTTGCTATGTTGCCCAGGCTGGGCTGAAACTCCTGAGCTTATTGTAGGCCAACAGCCCCCCACAAGACCCAAGTCTGTCTCAGCCTTGGTCCCCAGCTTGCCACTCGCCCCCCAACTTGGGTTAATTCTGAGAACAGGTTTCTGACGAGGAAGTTCTCTGAGTTCCCTTGACTCCCTAGCCATGGTTAAAACAATGGTAAAATCTTACTCAAGCAGAATTTCCCAGGTTACTGAGTTTCCCAAGCTACTAAGCTTTCCAAGCTGTTCCCATGCTAATCACCACGCAGTAAACCCTGAGCCCCACCCCCAGCTAACCACCACGTTTTGCTTCTGTTTTCATTTGGCTTGCAACATAGCAACGAAAAAGGTATAAAAGGCTGTCTGCTTTTCTCTTCTGGGCTGTTTGCCCTTTGGGGCAGCGATCCACCTGGGCAGGTATAATAAATCACCACCTGATTTGATCCTGAAATGGGGTCCATATTTTTCTTATGGATGGCCACAGTTACAACAAGCTCAAGCCATCCTCCCATTCCAGCACTCTGAGCAGCTGGGATTATAGGCATAAACCACTGCACCTGTATCTCTTTATGTGCTTCTGTATTTAACTTTGCCAATATAATTTCTTAGAATTCAAATTTATTTAAAAAGATTTAAGATCTATAATAGCATAAGAAAGGCTATCAATTCCAGCAATGATTTCTATAAAAAACAGGATCTCAGGGCGAGTAAGCAATGAAACTATTTTGGCAATGAGGTCAAGAAAGCAAAATGTGTACTTATTCTACAGTCTGGTGACCCTGAATTTCTAATTATTATGATTAAAATGGTCCATTTTCTTTAAGTTCAGCAATTTAATTTAAAAATCTGTACATATTGATTTCATTTTAATAATTATTATTATTGAAAAACAAATAATTTAGTAATTACAGTTTTTCCTCATAGAAGAGGCATTCCTTTCTAATCCGCTGGGAGGTGTCATGGAAACCCACACAGGCCTATGTGCTGTTGACTACTACCAGCTTCTGACTGTATGACCTTCACAGGAAAGAAGGGAACCCCCATACCTTCTCTTACTGCCTTTATGTCAGGAGGCGCTATACCCCTCCAGTTTCAAGTTAGAAATTTCCTCACCTCTTCAACGTAGAAAATTATTAGCTAATCCATGGATGGTGGATGTGTTCCTTTTGGGGTCTCCCTGACCTTTAGGCCAGCTTGGAGCTCTGGTCTCTGTTCCCTGAAGACTCTGTCTCTAGTAAACAATTACATGAAGATATTACTTAAATGTGCCAAAGGCTGGGGCTATGGCATGTCTGGCCTTGTTTTTCAGAAACAGGACATACATGGGAAGTGCCCATGGCTCAGGGGGTAGGGTGCCAGGCCCATATACCAAGGGTGGTGGGTTTGAACCTGGCCCTGACCAAACTGCAACAAAAAAAATAGCCAGGTGTTCTGGCAGGTGCCTGTAGTTCCAGCTACTCAGGAGGCTGAGGTAAGAGAATTGCCTAAGCCTAGGAGTTGGAGGTTGCTGTGATGCCATGGTACTCTACTGAGGGCAATAAAGTGAGACTGTCTCTAAAAAAAATCATTATTTATGTGACATTCAATTTTACTAGACATCTTTTTTTTTTTTCTGTTGGCATTGGTTGGTTTGTCCTTGTCATTTTTGCTCAATCTAGCAATGCTTTTGCCATGGCAGAGGATAGTATTTGGGTGGCAGGAAAGGTTTGGAAATTGTTAGTAAGTCAACTAGATTGTCAGAGAGCCTGCCAGAAAGACAGACTGGATTGACACAGGGAGACAGACTCCTTGCAGCAAAGGTGGTCTCTTTCTGTATACAGAAAACAGAAAGCAGTGTAGCTGTGTCAAAGTTACTTTCCTGGTAACAGTTACAGCAGGGCCTTCCTTATAAGCTGGCAGGACCAGCCTGATTGGGGTGTGGTGATGGGCACACTTCCTCAGCAGGCCAGATAAACACTTACTTACCTTTGGTGTGGGGAGGCAGAACCTTAGCACAAGCGACTCCATTTTGGTTTGGTCTTTTGGGCCCAGCTCATTCCAAACCAATGGCCTCTCACAAATTTTATTTAAAAAGCCCTCGATTTCTTCATGTGCAAAATCAAAGGACTGAGAATCTATGAAAGCTGTGGCCTTCCCTCCAGAAAGTGTGCTCATGCAGGGAAATGAGGTGTAGTTTCACAGGGATTACAGCACCACTTGAAGGCCTTCTTGGACCTGGTCTCCTGTAAGGAGAAATAGAAACTGAACACAGGAGGCTCTCTGATGCTAAAGGTAAGGAAGAGTTGCGTTGTTTCTGAGACAGAGTCTCACCTTGTCATTCTTAGTAGGACACTATGGCATCACAGCTCACAGCAACCTCCAGCTCTTGGGCTTAAGTGATTCTCTTGCCTCAACCTCCCAAGTAGTTGGGACTACAGGCACCTGCTACAGTGCCCGGCTGTTTTTTGGTTGTAATTGTCCTTGTTGTTTTATCAGGCCCAAGCCGGGTTTGAACTCACCAGCCCTGACGTATGTGGCTGGCACCCTAACCACTGAGCTAGGGGTGCTGAACCAGGAACAGATTTTCTTTTTCCTCTTTTTTTTTTTTTGTTTTTTTTTTGTTTTTTGGAGACAGAGTCTCACTTTGTCGCCCTTGTTAGAGTGCCAGTGTGTCATAGCTCATAGCAACCTCAAATTCTTGGACTCAAGCAATTCTCTTGCCTCAGCCTCCCAAATAGCTGGGACAGGTGTCTACCACAACACTCGGCTATTTTTAGAGACGAGGGCTCCCTCTGGCTCAGGCTGGGCTGGGACCTGTGAGAGCAGGTGATCCACCCTCCTTGGTCTCTCAGAGTGCTAGGATTTTACAGGCGTGAGCTACCATGTCTGGCCCTTCTCTTTCTTTTTTCAAATTTTTTTCTATCCTTTTTAAATATAAATACCTCTTTACAATGGCTTAATGAGCCTGATGGATAGATCTGGTCTCACAACTTTTGGAGTGTGTCCTCCAGAGCCTAGGAGCCTTCTTTCTGAAATGCAGCATCAGGGGAGGTAGCAGCCCATATCTCAGCCCCTACAGGAGAGTAAGAACCTAACTCAGGAGTTAGAAGCCTGACTTTGGTGGGCTCCTTTGCAGCTCCACACTGCAAAATGACCTCCATCATAAAGATACGAAAAGTTTGTTTCTCTTCTGCATAATGCTAACACAGGTGGATTCCCACTCCCACGATAAGATTAGAAGGAACTGTGTGTGCCAAATCCCTTACTTTGGGGACATAGTCATTGTTTATCTTGAAAGGATATATCCATGTATATATGTGGGCTGTCTGTGACTGTGCAAGGTTGTATCAGCGGTGGGCTCTGTGTGTCTTTGTAACATGTTAGTACAATGTGTCTATTGTCATCCAATAACAAAACAGCTTCTGTATCTACTACCTTTATGGAGAGGATTCTGTGGTGGAAGAAGATTTTGTTTCTTTTGATTATATTCCCTCAATACCCTGTATGCTGGATTTTCTCCACAGACCCTTCCAGCTCTAAGAGATTGTCATTCTGTGGCTCTTATCCTGCTCAATGAATAATTAACTCATTTTGCAGAAGTAGGAAACATGTTGCATATACCATCTCACAACTGTTTTGTCAGATAATTTTGTTGGTTTGTTTGTTTGTTTATAGAATCTCACTCTGTTGCCCAGGGTAGAGTGCCATGGCCTCAGCTTAGCTCACAGCAACCTCATTCCTGTGCTCAAGCAATCCTCCTGCCTCACCCTCCCAAGTAGCTGGGATGACAGGTACCTGCCACAAAGCTCAGCTAGTTTTTCTTTTTAGTAGAGACAGGCTCTCACTCTTGCTCAGGCTGGTCTTGGATTCCTCATGTTGGACCTAGTGAGCCTAGGCTAAGACAGAAAGGTGTTAGGCCTAGCTAATGGAAAAATACCAGTTAACTCCTGGCAAATTTCCAGACTGCAAACTTTCCAAAAAAAAAAAAAAAAATGACGTAAGTTTAGTTCACACCCAAGATAGATGGGAAAGTACTAAATAATTTCTTGCTTCTAGTTCACTCCAAGTTCCTTGCTTGGCTAACTCCCTGGGAAACAGACCAGGAGGTACTAACTGTTCTCAGACTGACTTTTAAACAATACCAGGTGGGGAAAATACTGAAACTAAGATGCATGGGGGGAAATATTAAAACAAAGTGTATGATGTATGGCTAACTGCAAAATTCTGCTTCTGTACAATGCTGGCTTGCTACCCTAAGTGAATGCGCCTGGACAGCCTGTGTGCCAACCAGCGTGAAGACCAAGCCTTAAAAACCCGACCCCTTAAGCTCTCGGGGGCTGCTCTCAGAAACCCCATGTTGGGACACTGAGGCAGTCACTGGTCGGCTCTTCAATAAAAGGACTCCTCTTTAAATTTAACTTGTTTGGCAATGTGGTCTTTGTGGAACTCCTGGGCACTACACTGAGTTCACGCAATCTGCCTACCTCAGCCTGAGGCCTGAGTCACTGCCTGGCCTGTCAGATGACTTAAAATGATTTTTCTTTTCTTTCTTTCTTTTTTTTTTTTTTTTTTTAAGACAGAGCCTCAAGCTGTCGCCCTGGGTAGAGTGTTGTGGCATCACAGCTCACAGCAACCTCCAATTCCTGGGCTCAAGCGAGTCTCCTGCCTCCGCCTCCCAAGTAGCTGGGGCTACAGGCGCCAGCCACAACGCCTGGCCATGTTTTGGTTGCAGCTGTCATTGTTGTTTGGCGGGTCCAGGCTGGATTCGAACCCGCCAGCTCAGGTGTACATGGCTGGCGCCTTAGCCCGCTTAGCCACAGGCGCCAAGCCAAAATGATTTTTCTAATGTTAACCTTTAGCTCTGACTGCCTGACTGATAGGTTGTAAGTGGGTTCTGTGTTTGCTACTTATATTAGGAAACTGAGTCATAAGAAGAGATGGGAATTTTTCAGGATTTAAGAATTCTTCCCTTTTTTCTTTCTCCTTTGAAAGGAGATGAGATACAAGAAAGTGTGAGACTGTGATGGAGGGGCTCGAGAGCAGCCGACATCTCCCGAGACTGAGCATCCTACGTGAGAGTGAACCTTGGAGAGGGTATTGATGGGGATTAGCACTAGGAGAGAGTACGTTATTATCAAACAGGTGACACTATGTGACATTATTACAGAAACAATTATAACACAACAAGTATTTGTTGAGCAGTTACTCTGAAGGCAGTGTTCTAAGAACTGTATTTGTTTCTTTGTATCATCTTTAGGACAACCCCACGGAGGCAAGTAGAATCATCCCCACTACTTAGAAAAAGAACTAAGGCCTAGAAAAGAAACCTTGACCAAGGACACAGAGCCCCATGCTGTTCACTGTAAATAGCCCACGTGACACTGAAGACACGGAGAGAAAGTGGGGTCCCATGTTTCTACTCTTTAACTCAGATCAGATCTCATGGTACCAGGCCACAAGGAAAATGTGACGGTCCAAGGCAATGCTTGGGAATTTTCTTGGCTGAGTTTTCTACAATTGTTGATGTAAGTGCCAAAGGAGACCAGTAGTCAGCACTAGGAAAAGGGTGGCCGTTAAGCTCAGCTTGCTTCTCACAGAACCTTCCCCAATCTTGCAGTCTGTAAGCAGCCCAGCCAGCCTCTGAAGTCTAATCATGGAGATAATGTGAGGAAGATATCTTGCCGTCCAGGAAGATGACTGCTTTCAGGGTAAGGGGCAGGGACTTTTGGGCAGAGTCTTGGTAGGTGAAGCTGTGTTTGTCTGACACTCTTACCATAAGCCCTTAAAGGCCAGGGTATCAGGACACCCAGGTTCTCATGTCATTCTTGGGTTCTCAGATGTGGCTCCCAGATCCGTGCCTCTGTCAACACAGGTCCTGCAGGACAGAGCTGGTCTCACAGCTGCCTGGGAGCTGGCTGTGTCATGGTGCCCCTGGGGCAATGAGTTAAGGGATGCACCACAAAGGTCTGACAGTCACACAGAGCTCCTGGAGCAAGCTCAGCTGTGACTATACAGTGACAGAAATCGTTATACACGTCAGTAATGCAAAATCGAACAATAATTATTCTCATTTTCTATCATAATGAAATGACCCCTCTGACCAAATTCATAATCTATAGCAGACATTTACTCTGAGAATCAAAATGATGGTTTTTAAAAGGTTTTGTCAATGAGTAGTTCCTTTAATGAATTTCTTTTAAAAGGAAGAAAAGTTTGGATGGTGCCAGTAACTCAGTGGGAAGGGCACTGGCCACATACACCGAAGCTGGCGGGTTCGAACCCAGCCTGGGCCAGCTAAAACAAAAATGGCCAAAAAAAAAAAAAAAAAGCTGGGCATTGTGGCAGTTGTGGCAGGCACCTGTAGTCCCAGCTACTTGTGAGGCTGAGGCAAGAGAATCACTTAAGCCTAAGAGTTGGAGGTTGCTATGAGCTGTGATGCCATGGTACTCTACCCAGGGCAACAAAGTGAGACTCTGCTGTCTCAAAAAAAAAAAAAGAAGAAGAAGAAAAGTTTGACATTTAGGAAACAGATTTAAGAACTGACTTTTAAAACTTTGCCATTTTCTAAATTGATTCAATTTGACCCAGTTTTGCTTTGCTTCAAGGTCAAAAGCACTTGTGGTCTTATAGTCTGAATTTTTCATTATTTAACAAACAGAGCATGCTCTGAAAATTGCCAGTGGGCAAAGAAGAAGAGCCAAACCTTGAATTTGTTGGAGCAAAGCAGTCAGGGTGGAGAATTGTCTTTTGTTTTTCATACCGAGAAAGAGAATTCATATTTATGGAACACTTATTTTGTGCCAGATGCTGAGCATATTATATACCTTATTTCACTCAGTCCTGATAAAAATGCTCTTTAGGTAAGATTTCTATTCTTCACATCACATATGAGAAAATAGAGGTTACAAGGTCTCCCAGCTAGATCACATGTGTTTCCAAGGGAAAAGAAATAATTCTTCCAATGTTTTTTGGATAATATTATAAAAACTGTTTTTAAGAGACAGAGTCTTACTCTGTTTCCTAGGCTGGCATGCAATTGTGTGATCAGCGCTTACAGTAACCTCAGACTCTTGGGTTCAAGTGATCTTCCAGCTTTAGCCTCCTGAGTAGCTGGACCTAGTGTACCTGTGTGTACACTAACATGACCTAGTTAGTTTTTAATTTTTTATCAAGTCAGGATTTTGATATGTTGCCCAGGCTGGTTTTTAACTCCTGGCTTGGAGGGTTTCTTCCATCTTGGCCTCCCAAAGCACTGAGATTACAGGAAGTAACACCAGCCAAAAATATGTTTTTTCAAAATTGAAATATCATCTGTATAAAATAAGATCCACGTCCTTGTCTCAAATGGCCATTTGATAAATTTCAGTATTATCCATATTTTTGCAACTGCTACCCCTGAATGAGACAAAGAACACGCCCCTCACCGGGGAAAGCTCTGACAGCACTGCAGGCAGGGTCCATGCACCCCAGTGGACACTGCTCTGATTGCCGTCCCCACAGCTTAGCCTTTGGTGTTCTTCGAAGTCACATTAAATGGAATCATATAGGTGGTGGTTTTTTGTGTCTTGCTTGTCTTACACAATACACACTTTGAGATTCATGCATACTGCTCTTTGTATCACTAGTTTGTTCCTTTTTAGCCCTATTCCATTTAAACACAGCACAATTTATTGAACCCTTCTCCTCTTGATGGACATTTGGTTGTCTTGCAGGTTTGGGATGTTAGAAAAAAGGTTATTATAAAAGTTCTTGTACACATGTTTTCTTAACACAAGTTTTCATTTCTTCAAGTAAGTACTTAGGAGTTGAATTGAAATTCCAAGGGTAGATGCTTGCTTAAGATTTTAAAGGACCACCAAACACATTGCCAAATTGTTATGCTGTTTGGTTAAATATTAGAGCTCGTTTGACAAATATTTATCAAGCAGCTATCATTTCCCACACACAGCTCCAAATGCTGGAGACATAGCACTAAATAAAACAACAAAAATTTCTGCTCTTGGGCGGCACCTGTGGCTCATCAAGTAGGGACCAGCCCAAAATACCAAAGGTGGCGGGTTCAACCCCAGCCTCGGCCCAACTGCAAAACAGAAAAATAGCCGGATCACACTTACGGTGCATCTTAGAAGGGTACAGGTGAAACTTACTAAATGCAGAATACAAACGTTTTCATACAATAAATAAGAAAATCCCATGATGGTTATGTTGAACAGTTGGATGAAAATATTTCAGATTGTATTTGAAGCCAGCACATGATTGCACTAATGTACACAGCTATGATTTAATAAAAAAGAAAGAAAGAAAGAAAGAAAGAAAAATAGCTGGGCGTTGTGGTGGGCGCCTGTAGTCCCTGCTACTTGGGAGGCTGAGGCAAGAGAATCGCCTAAGCCCAGGAGTTGGAGGTTGCTGTGAGCTCTGTGACGTCACGGCACTCTACTGAGGGTGATAAAGTGAGACTCCATCTCTATTAAAAATATATATATATTTCTGCTCTTGAGGACAGTTACTTGAGGAAAACATGATAGATAAATGAAGAAGTTAAATATAGAATATCAAGTACTAAAGAGGAAAATAAAGTTCTGAGAAAGGGAATAAGCAATGGCATGTGCTTTGTGCATGATTAACACTAGCTATTATCGTCTTTCTTTTTTGTCTTTTTTTTTTAAAGATCCTAGGTTCTGATTCTTTTGTTACTCACAAGTCACATCATTGGATTTTGCAGTGGTTTGGTGACCTCAACAAGAAAAGTTTTACTGAATCCCAGGATATCTAGGTTGGCTGTTAATGAGTCTGGTAGTCAATGAAGAGAAAAGGACTGTGGGCCGTGAGCACCTGTAATCCTAGTACTTTGGGAGGCCAAGGTGGGAAGATCTCTCAAGGCCAGGAGTTTGAGACCAGCCTGGGCAAGAGTAAAACCTTGTTTCCACAAAAATAAAAAATTATCCAGGCATGGTTAATTGCATTCATCTATAGTCTGAGCTACTCCAGGGGCTGAGGGAAGAGGATTGCTTGAGCCCAGAAGTTTGAGGTTGATGTGAGCTATGACATTACGGCACTCTAGCCTGGGTGACGGAGTGAGTTTCTGTCTCAAGAAAAGGGGGCAAGGCTTATGAACGCTTGTGGAGGAGTGTGGGGCTTCTGCATCAGGCAGTCTGGGCTCAGATCCTGCTTAGTCCTTACAGAGCCCTTGGGTTTTATTTGCAGATAGAGATAATGGGAAGCGCCCTAGCCTTACTTGTTCACAAGGTCCAAGGAGACAACCCTTGCAAGTTGTTGGCACAAAGCCCAATAACCACTCAATTAGCAGGTGTTATGAACACTTTTTAAAGAGAGTGGGGTTTGGTTTCTCATGTGACCTAAGACTTCTGTATATTCCCTGAAATTTATACTCACGGTCAACTTGCCTTTGGCTGCTTCTGTGGGCCCCTTCTGAGATCAGTGCTGTTTCATCTCCCACAACTTTGTTCTTTTCCATCTGTGCTGACCCAGATTAGGAATTCAGCTCTTTTTCCTTGACTTTCACCCAAAATTTTGATTTCATACCAAGCCATTAGGTGACGAATAGTACAGAGAGATGAGAAGGGGTCATTTTGTATGATAGCAACCAGAAGGCCTTGAAATGGCCCCAAACACCCTGAAATTGGCCATTCCCCCCAGAGTCTGACTCCGTACTCCTCAACCTGCCTCTGTCTTTTATTGCCTTCCTTTTCTTGCCTCTCCTCTGCTTTCAGCATTCCACTCCACTTCCAAATTCCCCTTTATTTCTCTGGGGAGCAGTTTAACAGTCTTATTTGTTTTCTGAAACTCCTGCTGTGGGGTCCAACCTCTACCAATACGCAGCCCTTAACGACAGTTCCTTCTCTATGGTGAGTCTGCACAGCAGTTGTAACTTGATCAAGAACATGCGGCCTGTGACAGCGCTCTTGTCCTGGTTGTCCCCTGTAATTTGGGCCGGGACAGGCATTTCCCTATCATCTAAGACCCCATGCTTTCCCTAAACAGATGACGTCTCAGGTCCTCAGTGTGGTCTCGTGACCAATAGAAGTCATGGCGGTTTGTCAGACTTTGCTTGGGCCTTTCTCTCCCTCCCCTGCTCACCTTGCTTGGCCTGGGCCCTCTGGCGTGTGGGGCAGGGTGGGCGAGTTGGGCTTTGGCAGCCTGGCACACTCTGCTCTCCAGAGTCGCCTCCCTCCTGAACTTTCTTCTGAGAATCTCTCTGTGACTCTCAGCTTGCATCATTAAGGAAGTCCTTGCAGTTTTCTTTATGCCTTTTAAGCAAACTGTATTCTGTTCTTTTGCTAATTTGCATTTGGAATTAAACCTTAAATCATACCACCTAATTGTTCTTCTTTTACTTTACTTCTCTGTAATTGCTAAGCTTCCTAATTAAATTTCTTTTAAAAATGTTCTTCCCTTAGTACCAAAAGACAGGGAAAAAAAATAGATATAAACCTAACAAAATAAGTATAAAAGCTGTATGAGGAAAACCACAAAGATCTGATGATGGAAACAAGAACCAAGTAGATGGGGAAAGATTCCATTTAGGGGATGGGAGACTCAGTGTTGTCAAGACCTCAGCTCCTTCCAACTTGATCTCTTAATTCAATGCACTCCCAGTTAAAATATTAGGAACTTATTTAGATTTTAAACAAACAGATTCCAAAGTTCATCCAGAAAAGTAAAAGATGCAATAGCTAACACAGCATTGAGGAAGAGGGAAAGTCAGAGGACTGGCACTTCCTCACTTCCAGATTTACTACAGGCCGGGCACAGAGGCTCACACCTGTAATCCCAGCACTTTGAGGGGCCAAGGTGGGACAATCACATGAGCTCAAGAGTTTGAGACTAGCCTGAGCAAGAGCAATACCCCATCTCTAGTAAAAATGGAATAATTACCCAGGTATTGTGGCAGGTGGCGACAGTCCTATCTACTCAGGAGGCTGAGGCAGGAGGATCGCTTGAACCCAACAGTGAGCTTGAGGTTGCTGTAAGCCATGATGCTGCTGCTGCACTCTAGCCAGGGTGACAGAGGTAGACCCTGCATTAAAAAAGGAAAAGGAAAGAAAAGGAAAAGAGAAAAGACTTACTATTAAGCTACAATGATCAAGACAGTGTAGTATTGGCAAAGAAACAGATAAACAGATCAATGGAAAGATCTATAAATAGAACAGAATAAAGAACCCAGAAGTAGACCCACACAAATATGTTCAACTGATTTCTGACAAAGGAGAAAAAGGCAGTATGTGGAGAAAGGTTAGTCTTTTCAATTAATGGTGCTGGAACAACTGAATATCCAAATGTAAATCAGTAAGTCTAGACACAAACCTTACACCCTTCACAAAAGTTAACTCAAAATAGACCATAGATCTTAATGTGAAACATATAAGGCATGACAATAAAGTTCACAAACTAATCCTAGAAAAAGTGCTACATACCTCATCACTGAATATCACTGCAGTCACCTTCGGTGTACTCCCTTTGGGAAGCCACTGATGCCAGTGGCTATTCCACCCTTCAAGGCAGTTTTGGGACTCTTTTTCTGGAGCTCAGCAGAGCTATGGTACTATGAACTCTGACAATTAAGATTGTGAACTTACCACTGTGTGCTTACATTGGCAGCACTATACAAACAATTTGGTTTCATAACCTCAGTATATCAGTATGTGTGTGGCAGTGTCTTGCTGAGTGGTATCCTTTATTGTTGTTGTATGTTTTTGTTTGCTATACGATGACAGCTCTGATGGCCATTCCAGAAAAAGAGTCCAACATTGCTTTGAAGGGTGTACCAGGTACTGGTGTTGGTGCATAACTTCTTAGGGGAGTGCTTCAAAGGTGGCCTTAGTGGTATTTAGCAGTGAGATCTGCAGCACTTTTTCCAGGATGAGTTTGCAGATTTCTAGGATGATGAATTCCCTAAGTTCTATGAGCCATTCTAGCAAATTGTTGAGCTTGGGGAAGGAGTCACAGGAATCCTATGAATTCAGTCCATTAGTCAGAAGTCCCAGTTGTCTGGGGACTTTCCAATGGCATCCAAAGTTGAAGCTGTCTTGTGGGAGTACGCCTTTAACTTGTGGATCTGATGCTAACTTCAGGTAGATAGTGTCAGGGTAGAATTGAATGGTTATGGGGAAAAGCCCAAGTTATGTGTCAGAAGTGAAGTGTGTGGATAGAAAGAAGTCATTTTTTTTCAGAATTTATTTGAATAGCTAAAATCCAAAACAGTGACAACACCAAATGCTTGCAAGGATGTGGAGCAACAGGAACTCTCACTCACTGCAGGTGGGAATGCAGAATGGTCCTGTCACTTTGGAAGATGTTTGACAGATTCTTACAGAACTGGACATAGTCTTACTGTACAGTCCAGCAATTGTGCTTGTCAGTATTTGCCCAAATGTGTTGAAAACGTATGTCTGCACAAAAACTACAGAATGTACAATACAAGGAATGTATCTTAATGTAAACCATGAACTTTAGTTAATAATAATCTATCAATAGGGCAGGGCCTGTGGCTCGTTGGGTAGGGTGCCAGCCCCATATACGGAGGGTGGCAGGTTTGAATCTGGCCCTGGCTAGCTAAAATAGCAGTGGCAACTGTCATAAAAAATAGCTGGGTGTTGTGGCGGGTGCCTGTAGTCTCAGCTACTTGGGAGGCTGAGGCAAGAGAATAGCTTAAGCCCAAGATTTGGAGGTTGCTGTGAACTGTGATGCCACGGCACTCTATCGATGGTGACAAAGTAAGACTTTGTCTCAAAAAAAAAAAATCTATCAATATTGCGTCACCAGCTATAACAAATATACCACTCTAATTAACGCAAGACATTAGGAGAAACTGTGAGTGTGCATGTATGTGTGTATGTGCCTATGAATGTGTGTTGGGGAGTATGTAAGTGAGAAAGTTTATAGCAACTTTAATTGCTGGTCAATTTTTGTGTAAATCTAAAACTCTTCTGTAATAGTTTGTTAGAGTTGTGGTAATCATATACCAGAAACTGGGTTACCTGAAACAGGAATTTATAGCCTCACAGTTCTGGAAACTGGAAGTCCAAAACCAAGGTGTTGGAGGGCTGTGCTTCATCTGGGACCATGGGTAGAGCCCTTCTTGCCTCACCCCAGCTGGTGGAAGTGGTTGGCATCCCTTGGCATTCCTTGGATTATAGCTGCATCAGTACAATCTTTGCCTGTTATCACAGAACCACCTTCCTATCGTCTTCCCTCTGTGCATGTCTGTGCCTGGGTCCAAATTTCTCCTTGTTATGGACACCAGTCACCTCAATCTCTTTATTTTAGCTTGATCATGTGCAAAGAGAGTATTTCCAAATAAGGTCACATTCATAGGTACTAGGAACTTCCAATATTGTTTAGGGGGAGGCACAATCCAATCCATAATATGCTTTGAAAATATAAATACATCAATTTTTTAAAGTTCTCTTTATTTCTATGATAGGAAGAAGATAGGGAGCAACAGGAAAAATTACTTTTTGGACTTTGGCTTAATTCTCCAGCACAGATAATTCACTAGTAATAACTATAAATTCTAAGATTCAATGATATTAATAAAATTATTTATTTCACTCTCAGTATTCTATTGAAGTAGGGGAAAGTTTAAATCAAAAGAATCAAATTCTTCTTTTATATGACATTTAAAAAATGAAGGATGCCTTCAAATACAGGTCATTGTGAGTATCAACGTCTAGAAAGCAGCAAATTAAGCTGATAGTTTCAAGGACAATTCCTTGTGAGAATGGCCTTAGGGTGGCACCTGTGGGTCAAAAGAGTAGGGCACCAGCTCTGGCACCCATATGCCAGAGGTGGCGGGTTCAAACTCAGCCCTGGCCAAAAGAAAAAAAAATTACAAAAACAAACAAACAAACAAAAAAAAGAACAAAGAGAATGGCCTTAGAGTGAGCCATTGGGCTCATGTTGGGCTTGGAGAAAGAGGGTAATGGTTTGTAACTGCATATATAATTACTCTTAGACTGTGGCTGATTAGCTTCCTTGGTTAGAATGCTGTGCTAATGAGAGCACAGCCTCAGACTTCCTTACAAGTCAGCAATGTCCCTCTGCTCCCTGACCTGTGAGCTGGACCCCAGCCATCTCCCCATCTCATCAGTTGAAGCAGTGTCACCAGAGAAGAGCAGAAGCTGCAGTTCAGTACCCCTTCTCCCCCATCCTTAACTAATCTAGCACCAACTTTTTTAAAGGGACAACCCTGCCTAGTTAAAAACATTCACTGCTATCAACTCCCTGGGGGTTCCAGAAAGCTTGAAAAGGGCTTCACAGTAAGCCAAAGCTGTCATGTGACTATAGTGTCTGGAGGGTAGCACCATGACTGGGTGAGTTTTACTCTAAGGATGGTGGATAAGAAGGATGAAGAAATCCAAGTCACTGATGAAGTGGTGGGGCTGTTACCCTCCCTTACTTCACTTTTCTTCTCACAGTTTTATTTGTTGAAGAAAGTGGGTCACTTGGTCTTTATGACACCTCAGTTTGGATTTTGCTAATTGCATCTGTGGTATTAGTTTAATATGTTCTTCTGTCCCTGCATTTCCTATAAATTGATAGCTATCTCTGAAGTCCTGCTCTAGGCTGATGGTTTGGGGAGTGGGAGGAATAACTTGACAGATAATAGTAGGGGAATTTTTATCACAAAGCACCTAATATTAGCTTGTCTGTCTTTTTGTGCTGTTAGCAACCACTGATGCTCATTAGGAGTTCTAAAAATATGATACTCTGATTTCATTTTTCCTTCATTTATTCACAGTAACAAAGGGAAACTTTTTCTCATCAACTCTTTGGTTGTTTTGAGGAAGAGTTCATACAGGGGAAATAGTATAATCACTGAAATCTTTCCCTTCACTCACAACTTTCAAAATAATTATTTGGTTTCTAGTATTATTGAAGGTGACCAGTGAAGAGGTTTTTATGTGTTCATTTGTTTTTATCATTAATAACTCATGAATTTAACATATATATTGTATTTAAATCCATAGCAGTTATTATTTTTAGTAATGCTCAAATGATTCTACCATTGGCCCCTGGGAGGTTTTTTATTTAGCTCTTGGTCCATTGTACACAACTCTGTGTGTGTGACAACTTCTGTCCTGTCTGTTTCCATTTTGTATTATTTCCTGGCCCAGACCTGGAATCACCCATTTCTCTAAGGAACTCTGGTTTTTGCTAGTAGGAGATGGCATTTATAGGCCTTATTCTAGTGCTGTGGTACAAACTAATGGTTTGCAGTCTTTTCAGTGGTCAGAGCTAAGAAACGCACATTTTTATTTTTAATTATTTTTTTTTTAGGATATAAAAGCACAAGTTTATTTTATTTTAGAGAGAGGGAAAATACTGGAGGGAGGGGAGAAATGAGAAAGGGAGAGAGAAGAAAGCAGGGATGAGGAAGTGAGAGGGGTAGATGAGGAGAGAGAAAAGTAGTAGGAGAACAGCACAGCGTCAGAAAGGGAGGGAGGAAGGAAGGAACCTGGCCAGAAATGTGCATTTTTAAAAGATTAAATATTAAGTACATTATGAGTTAATAATTTCTTTGATTCTTAGTTCCTAACCACACTGACATAATTATTTACTTGCTTTCTCTCTCTCTCTCAAATACATATATTCCATTTGCGATAGTAATAACAGTATAATTAACAGTCTCAGTGCCTGTAGCTCAGCGGCTAGGGTGCCAGCCACATACACAGGAGCTGGTGGGTTCAAATCCAGCCCAGCTACAACAAAATACATACAACTACAACAAAAAGAAGGTGGGGCATTGTGGCAGGTGCCTGTAGTCCCAGATACTTGGAAGGCTGAGGCAAGAGAATTGCCTAAACCCAAGAGGTGGAGGTTGCTGTGAGCTGTGACATCACAGCACTCTATGGAGGGCAACATAGTGAAACTCTGTCTCAAAAAAAAAAGTTATTAACAAAGTGATTATGTATTTTATACTTCCTTTTGTTCTCAAAACATATTTCTTCAGAAATGCATCAAATTACTATGTTTTAACATCAATTAAGATTTTTTTGGAATCAATCAAGATGGCCGACTGGAAACAGCTTCTGACAGAGGCTCCTGTCCTCTGGAGAAAGGAAAGATAACCTCTAGAAAGTGCCCAATTGAGCTGAAGAGAGGGAGCCTAGCAGAGAGAGAGGGAAGTGATAACTGCAGGTCACCTCTGCTGAGGCAAGCTGCAACTGCAAGAAACCAAGCTTCAGGCAGAAAAACTGAACTGACGTTTTCTGCCATTCTGAACTTCCAAGACACCCTTTCCCCCCTTACCTGATGCACCAGAAGCCTCACCTCTGCTGAAACTGAGGGAGGAGGACTTGAGCAGTGCCCACCCTCCCTATCTGCTGGACCAGGCAGCTGCAAGGTAAGAGACTCGGGGCCCTGCCAAGCCCCTAACAGCCCCCAGGCCAGGGACTCTGCCTGGAACTGTGGGGCTCCACTCCATCGAGCCCACCACCGCTGGGGCTAGGGACTCCACTGGGACCCTCGTGTGGCTCCGATCTGGGCCCCACCGGGCATCGGCCTGCTACCCTCAGTGACCAGGAACTCCATTGGGACCCCTGTGCGGCCCGATTCCCACCCCACAGGGCCTTGACCCACCACCTGCAGCGGCCAGGAATGCCACCGGGACTCCCATGCAGCCAATCTGAACCCCACCCGCCAATGGCCCACCGCCTGCTGCAGCCAGAGACTGCAAGGACCCCTGTCCGGCTCCGATCCATGCCCCAGGCCTGCCGCCCACAGCAGCCAGGAACTCTGCAAGGACCCCCATGTGCCCATATTGGCACCCTGCTGGGCCTTGGCCCACTGTCAGCCCCAGGAAGGAACTCTGCTGGGACCCCTGCCCGTTTCCAATTAGTGCCCCACTGGACCTCGGCCCACCACCCACAGTGGCCAGGAACTCTGCAGGGACCCCTTCACAACCCTGATTGGCGCCCCCCAGGGCCTTAGCCCACCACCAGCCATGACTGGGAGCTCTGTGGGATTTCTACTCTGCTCCAATCTGTGTCCTGCCAGGCCTCGGCCTGCCACCTGCCATGGCCAGGAACTCCGCTGGGAACACCATGTAGCCCCGATTGGTGCTCTACTAACCCTTGGCCTGACACCCACCTCAGCTAGGGACCCCACCAGGACCCCTGCAAGGCTCTGATATGTGCCCACCAGGACTCGGCCCTCTGTCTGCCGTGGCCAGGGACTGGGCTGGGACCCCCATGCTGGGGTTCCACCTGCTCTCCACACTGGCCAGGGACTCCACTGAGAACTTGCCAGGCCTCCACCTGCCTGCCCCAGCCAAGAACTCTGGGAGTCGCACAACTCGCATCTTCCCCTACCCTCTCTGCCTCCGAACCAGCACCGCTCATCTGGCCAGGGACTCAGGAGGTAGCATGGCCCATGCCCTCCCTCCAGAGCCCTCCTCCCAGCCAGAGACTGCTGGAGGTGTGAGCTCCCTTTGCAAAGGCCACTGGGTGCCTGGCACTCCCAGAACTGCGTGCACCATCCTACACCCTGCTGCTTGATCCAGGCATGCCACACTTTGGAGCTCCTCCCACAGCCAGAACTCCCTGAGTAGGGCAGTCCCAGAGGAGCTACACAGGGTCACTCTCTACAAAGATCCAGCAACAACAGATTGATCCTGCTGGGGTCCGATCTGGGAGAGGCACTTCCCCAACCCTTAGGCCAGTCATAGGCAACAATGAAAAATAATTATGAGGTGAAATCAACAGAAAAACTCTGGCAGTATGAATAATCAGAGTAGATCAACTCCCCCAAGGAACAACAAGGTAGATACAGCACAAGATCCCTTGCATAAGTAAATGGCTGAGGTGTCAGAAATCCAATTCAGAGTCTGGATAGCAAGTAAGATCAGTGGAATGAAGGAAAAAATACAATTAGAATTTCAAGCAGCAATCCAAAAGATGACCCAAAAGATGCCTCAAGAACTGAATGAATTCAAAGACAAAATGGCCAAAGATTTTGACACATTGAGACAAGAAGTTGCAGCCCTCAAAGATCTGAGAAATATAGAAGAATCCCTCAGTAGCAGAATGGAGTAAGAAGAAGAAAGGATTTCTGACATGGAATACAGAGCTTTTGAATGCTCCCAAACTTCCAAAGAGGAAGAGAAATGGAAGGCAAAAATGGATCATTCTCTCAGACAGCTCTGGGATAACTTGAAGAAAACCAATATTTGCCTTATAAGGATACCTGAAAATGATGAAGTGGCATCACAAGGCACAGAGTCTCTTCTTTATGAGATTATGAAAGAGAACTTTCCAGACATGCCCAGAGATTCTGAAATTCAGATAGCAGACAGTTTCAGAACCCCAGCACGACTCAACTCGAATAAGACATCCCCTAGGCACATCTTAATTAACTTTACTAAAGTTAATATGCAGGAGAAAATTCTGTAAGCAGCCAGACATAAGAAATCCATTACCTACAAGGGGAAGAATATTAGAATAACTGCAGATCTCTCTGATCAAACCTTTCAAGCTAAAAGACAATGGTCATTGACTTTTAATCTCCTAAAACAAAATAACTTTCAATCCAGGATCCTGTACCCAGCTAAACTGAGTTTCATTTATGATGGAGAAATTAAATACTTTAATGACATCCACATGTTGAAGAAATTTGCTATAACTAAACCAGCTCTCCAGGATATTCTCAGACCTATCCT
>CAUYON010074301.1:0-11699 GCA_963573935.1 Arctocebus calabarensis | reverse complement strand
ATCACAGCTCACAGCAACCTCCAATTCCTGGGCTCAAGCGAGTCTCCTGCCTCTGCCTCCCAAGTAGCTGGGACTATAGGCGCCCGCCACAACACCCAGCCATTTTTTGGTTGCAGCCGTCATTGTTGTTTGGCGGGCCTGGGCTGGATTCGAACCCACCAGCTCAGGTGTACGTGGCTGGCGCCTTAGCCTGTTGAGCCACAGGCGCCGAGCCTCTTGGGCTTTTTTGAGACAGGATCCTGCTCTGCTGCCCAGGCTGGAGTTAAGTGACATAATTATAGGTCACTGCAACCCCAAACTCCTGGGTTCAGGTGATTTTCCTGTCTCAGCCTCTCAAGTAGCTGGGACTGTAGGCATGTACTACCATGCCTGGCTAACTTTATTCTTTGTAGAGAGAAAGTCTTGCTATGGCCTAGGTTGGTCTCAGATTCCTGTTTTCAAGTGATCCTCCCTCCTCAGCCTCCCCAAATGCTAGCAGTACAGGCAAGAACCTCTACATCTGCCCAATAAAATGTTTTTAAGTGTAAGAAAGGACCTTCTGTGTCTTTTGTTGTGGATTCTGATATTTAGGGGATTTTTTATTGGCTTTTACTCTTCTGGGATTTGTCAGTGATGCTTCAAAATATTTAGAGTTTAATTAATTAGTGTATTTCTTATACAGAGAGAAAGAAGAATCTATTCAACTTCATCAAGAAGCTTGGGAACGACATCAATTAAGAAAGGAACTTCGTAGCAAAAACCAAAATGCTCCAGACAACCGACCAGAGGAAAATTTCTTTAGTCGCTTAGACTCAAGTTTGAAGAAAAATACTGCTTTTGTCAAGAAGCTAAAAACTATTACAGAACAGCAGAGAGACTCCTTGTCCCATGATTTTAATGGCCTAAATTTAAGCAAATACATTGCAGAAGCCGTGGCTTCTATTGTGGAAGCAAAGCTGAAAATCTCTGATGTGAACTGTGCTGTGCACCTGTGCTCTCTTTTTCACCAGAGATATGCTGACTTTGCTCCATCGCTTCTTCAGGTCTGGAAAAAACATTTCGAAGCAAGGAAAGAGGAGAAAACGCCTAACATTACCAAGTTAAGAACCGATTTGCGTTTTATTGCAGAATTGACAATAGTTGGGATTTTCACTGACAAGGAAGGTCTTTCCTTAATCTATGAACAGCTAAAAAGTATTATTAATGCTGATCGGGAATCCCACACTCATGTTTCTGTGGTGATTAGTTTCTGTCGACATTGTGGAGATGATATTGCTGGACTTGTACCAAGGAAAGTTAAAAGTGCTGCTGAGAAGTTTAATTTGAGTTTTCCTCCTAGTGAGATAATTAGTCCAGAGAAACAACAGCCTTTCCAGAATCTTTTAAAAGAGTACTTTACGTCTTTGACCAAACACCTGAAAAGGGACCACAGGGAGCTCCAGAATACTGAGAGACAAAACAGGTGATTTTCAAATGTTTCTCAGAATTGAGAATTTATTTTGGAGCTCATACTTAAAAATTGTTTAAAGTCTTCATGCCACTGAAAGAACTTATGGAAAAGGGCTCCTTACAGGTGATTTCTTAACATTCTAGGAAAATTTCAAAGTGTAACAGTCTCAGTACTCATGTTTAAAAGTGAGTTATGTTTAAAATAGATTTTGCTTCTGATTTTTAAAAGAAACCTAGCAAGTAGATGATATTTGCTTTTGTGGATGTGTTTTCTTCCTGTGATTTAAAAAATTTCCTAATGTTGAGGGGTAAATTTTCTTTTTCTGTCACTTTAACTTACTTGCTACTATTTCTCTGTGTGTTTTGATGTTCCCTGTCTATAACACGTTTGCTTTCATTGTTTTGTATTTGAAGTTATTAATGTCATTGTTTATACTTGCTCTTCTTAAGAAAATGAGTCATTTATTATCAGTGGTATTTCAGAATTTTGGAAAGTAGTGGACAAAATTAGCAATGAAAAAAATTTCTTAAATGCAGCCATAAAGTGCACTTATTGGAGTCTTCTTCCTGGGGCATCCATTTAAATTGCTAAAGGAATTATATACTGTGCTGTTATTTGGTGAAAACACCTGATTTAGGGGCCAATTTTGATAAGAAAACATCGTAGGCTGCTGGGTAGTTTTTGTATCTAGAACACAACCAGAAGCTAGAAGTTGATGTAGTTTACAGGCATTACATCAATTTTTTGTCTTAAGGGATGAGAGTCTCAATGTGTTGCCTAGGCTGATCTCAAACTCCTGGCTTCAAGCAGTTCTCTTACCTCAGCCTCCCAAAGTGCTGACATTACAGATGAGAGCCACTGCACCCAGCTGGGTCATCTTCTGTGAAGGGTGGATTGCGAGGAGGGCTGAGGGGGTATAGAACGTATCATGTGTTTGCGTACTACACAGTGATGATTTAAATTGCATGGTTGAGAATCTGAAATCGTTAATGATCAGAAATTTATATGGAGGATACCCTTTTGTATTGTCATAAGTTTGCAGTTGAGGGAGAACTGGTTTAAGTAGTTACCATAGGAAGATGGTTGACTTAACTAGAAGAGAAGACAGCGAAGTGTGGGTAGAGAGTGTGGCTGAAGGTCACTCAGAGGTGAAAATTTAAGATGCCAATGATGTTATCAACGATTCTTAATATAAGGGATTGTCATTTTGTTTTGTTTTTGATTAACAGAGCCTTTTTTAAACATTGAAGAAGCCTCAAAAGTGATATTATCAAAAGAATATGGTATTCCTCTATGAATAGTTCTCATTAGTTTGGGGCTTCTTGATTATGATTTACATAGTGATTTGTCAATTTCATAGTCAGTCAGCCATATGGTCTACCTTAAGGTGTCACAACTGAGTTGCTAAGTATGCTAGTCATTTATTGTTAGTGGCTACTTCACGGATATGTGTGTATTTGCCTTTTTTTTTTTTTTTTTTGAAAGAGTCTTAACTTGGGCGGCTCCTGTGGCTCAGCAAGTAGGGCGCCGGCCCCATATACCGAAGGTGGCGGGTTCAAGCCCGACCTCGGCCGAATTGCAAAACAAAAAAATAGCCGGGTGCTGTGGCGGGCGCCTATAGTCCCAGCTACTAGGGAGGCTGAGGCAAGAGAATCGCTTAAGCCCAAGAGCTGGAGGTTGCTGTGAGCAGTGTGACGCCACGGCACTCTACCCAGGGCGATAAAGTGAGACTCTGTCTCTAAAAAAAAAAAAAAAGAATGGAGGAAAATTAACAAGAGTGTTAGATTCCAAGCAGCAGACATTACCTTACTATCCCCTAAAAGGGAGGGAACACCAGCCAGTCTCCCTAACTGCATAAATTATAATGAAGAGTATCAACATCCTGAGCTAATACATTCTTCACCCAAAACTCTGTGGGGTTTTTCGAAGTGAGAAATTCTTTTGTATCTTTGAAACCAGGCAATCAAAGGAATGTCTTTTAATCTGGCTTAGGTCCTGGCCAGTGAGTGGCATTAATAAGGAACAAACACATTAGCACCAAAAGAAAATGATAATTAGAAACGAGAATCTTAATCCGTCTATAGCCCATGGGCTGGGATTTCTAAAGCTTTGCCACTGGGCTTTAAATGTTAAAAATCACATTCAAATGTGTAAAATGATGATGTACAAGAGTATTTGCATGTGAAAATGAGTGGTTTATGTGCATAATTGGTTAGTGAATTCCTTTTGTTGGAGAGTGGGAATGGAGTTTCTCTAAGAAGTGTTGGGTTTGTGGGGGGTAGAGGGTAGAGAAGCAAAGTTTTACATGAAAGTACTAAATTTAAGAGTGGATTTATCTTTCAAATTGAAAGTTAAATCTTAAGAGCTAACAATTAAGCAAATTGATTCCAATCTGAAGTCATTTATTTTAATCGTGGTTCCCTAATGTCAGGTTCTGCTTACTGGAACCCAGCCTGCTCTCTCAGATTGAGAATCAAAAGAAGATAGAGAGAGAGATGGGACAGAAATAACAGAAAGTGTTAATTAATAAACTAAAGCTCAACTGTACCCTAGGGTTGGGAAAGAGAAATACCGGGTTTAAAAAGCAGAAGTTGGTAGGGATTTTTAAATATTTCATATTTGCTGTTGTTATCAGAATAATCCTAGCACAATGGGTTAATAAGCTCTTTATTTTAGAGAGTTCCCTGAAATGTTATTACATATATATTTATTAATTTTTTTTCATTGATAAAGAGATTTGGCTGTCATCCTAGAATATATTGAGTTCTCCATTAGCTATTGAGATGTAGTAAAAGCTGTTTTCATACATACCTTTTTTGGTAAGGCATCCCTCAAGTGATTTAATATTTGCAGTGCATCAGGAAAATGTGCTGATTAATATTGTATGATGTAGAACACAAAGAGCTCTTCAAAACTAGCTTCTTCCTACGTCGCTATACAAACTCCCAAAGGAAGGGGAAACTTAAGCAAAAACCAGCTTTAAATCTGGAACCGACTACAACCAAATTTGCCTATATACATAAACATGTTTACCATGTAATGCTTGTTACACTGCAAATAAAATGGTCACTGTGGCTCTTATAAAGTAAACACAAGTCAAAAATCAAATTCAGGGTCCCCAAGCTGTGGCAGACCTAATTCAGACTTGTTAAACTGGAGCCTGCTATGGAAAAGTAGGGAACTTCCTCATAGCCAGCCTGGTGCTAGGTATTTCTTTTAGGAATGTAACTTACTTTGCATCGTTAATTCCTGAGGAGGGTAATTCACAATGACACATTCTTTTCTCCTTAAATCTTCTTTTTTTTTTTCTAGCTTACTTTATCTTATCTTGTGGTTACCTCTAAGACTGTGTTAATTTTATGCACAGATAGCACATTCCTGTTTGATCTTAACTTCACTTCCTCTAACTCCTGCAGCTGCTGGGCCTGAAGTTTTTCACAACATAATTTTGTCCTGTCTGTGGTCTGAGAATAGATAATCCAAGATACTCAAATACACCTTTTATAGTCCCCTGAAGCAAGGCAATTGAAAACCAGGGGCAATTTTGAAACACACCCAAACTTTTTAAATGCTTTGAAACAAGAACAGCTGATAATCGCAAATAGCAGTTGAAGGTAGAGATTGTCCTTTGAAATAGTCATCGGACTGACCCAGGATTTTAAATCACCTCTGTGCATGAGTTCTTCCATGACACCTGCACATTTTTGCAGTTTTACCCTCCATAAAATTACCAGTAGTATCAATAGCGAAGAGGAGGAAAAGCCACGTTCCAAGTCCCAACAGTAATATTAGGGAGAGATTTCAAGTTTCTGGTGGGAAAAATGTCTTGTGTGACTTTGTACTTTAATTGATAGATATTAATGGAGAACACTTGTTTATGGGTCCAACTTGGGAATTTGGGGGAGAAAGTTACTTTCAGAAAATGTTTGGAAACTCATGGGCTGTTTAGTTCAAAATTTCCCAAAGTCAGCTGTCACCAACCTTATGCAGAGTTTGTGAGATTGTGGGCTACTGATAGTTGATGGATTAAAAACTGTGACAGCAATACTTTCTAGGATTGTATCATGATGTTTGTGGGCAGTGGTGAACAATAATGAAAACTTTTGACGCTGAGATTTGTCATAGAACCTGAAAGGTGTTGATTTCAGTATTATCTAACTGTAGGTACATTCTATCATAGTATTTTTTTAATTCCTTATTCTTGAGTTAGAAACTCCAAGAAAGATGCCCCTACATCCAACTTTTTTTCCCCTTTTATTTACTGAGAGATTCCGAGTGAGCAACTTGGGCGGCGCCTGTTGCTCAGTGAATAGGGCGCCGGCCCCATATACCGAGGGTGGTGGGTTCAAACCTGGCTCCAGTCAAACTGCAACAAAAAAGTAGCCGGGCGTTGTAGCGGGCGCCTGTAGTCCCAGCTACTCAGGAGGCTGAGGCAACAGAGTGATCAACTTTTTTTGATTACCCATGATGACCATGAATAAGAAAAACCCAATCAGATCAGAAGTAAATAAACACCTGCTTGTTTCCATGAAGTAGAGCTTGAATATTATTAGTGTATAAGTGTAAATTTTTTCTTTCTGTTTAAGAAAACATTGAGGGGGTAAATGAAAGAGGAATTACAAGAATCAGCAGTAATAGAAAGCTCCCATTGCCCCCTGTGCCATCCTAATGTATCTGTGATTGAGCACATTAAGGAAAGACAAGAAAAGTGGAACTCCTTGGACAAAGGGTCACTAAGTAAGGCTGTGGCTCACGCCTGTAATCCCAGCACTCTGGGAGGCCGAGGCGGGCGGATTGACTGAGCTCATGAGTTGGAGACCAGCCTGAACGAGAGTGAGACCCTCATTTCTAAAAAAAGAAAAAATAGCCAGTCATTGTGGCAAGCGCCTGCATTTATTTATTGAGGCGGAGTCTCAGTTGCCCTGGGCATCATAGCTCACAGCATCCTCAACTCTTGAGCTCGAGCCATCCACCTGCCCGGGCCTCCCAGAGTGCTAGCATTACAGGGGTGAGCTCCTGCACCAGTGTATATACTGCATTTCAATGATATTTATTGTTTGCTATCATATACTGTGTATGTACATACTGTATACAGCATTTGTATGTATATAGTCACGTACCGTGTAAGGACATTTGGGTTAACCTCAGACAGTATAAGTGATGGGGGTACCATGAGATTATAATACTATTGTTTTACTGCACCTTGTGTGTGTTTAGATATGTTTAGATACACAAACGCTTTCCATCCTGTTAGAATTAACTACACTATTCAGGACGATAACATGCCGTGCAGGTTTGTAGCCTAGATATAGTAAGCTATACTAGTACCATCGAGGTCTATAGAAGTCCACTCACTGGTGTTTGCACAATGAGAAAATTGCCTGGTGACTGTCTCTACTGCCTTTCATTTCACACCAAAGCTGTTTTCCAGAACCTTTCAATGAGGCTGGTCTCTCACTTTCCTCCAACTCTACCCATGGTCTCCGAATGCACCCCTGGGTTAGAATATGCATGACCGCACGTACCCCTATCCAGCTTGCACAACACTAATATCTGGGCTCGGAGGTTTCTCTTCTACCACCTGCCTGCACAGTTCTTCAGATATCAGCAGAGGGAGTGTGACTCATTCTCTGAGCCCAGGTGAATCACCTGGGGGGTTAGGAGGCCCTGAGATGCAGGCAGTTCTAACAGAAGAAGGAAACGGCCTCAAGCTAGAGGAAAGGAAAATGGGGTAGAGACTTGTGGAAAGTGAGAGACCAGCCTCGTTGAAAAGTTCTGGAAAGCAGCGTTGTTGCTCAGGGAAGAGGAGAGAAAGGACCTGGCTGGAATGAAGGGCCAGAAGGCCAGTGTCTCTCCTTCTCACCCCCTTCCTCTCTGTGGCTCTAGTGGGCGGGCAGGAGTGCTCACTGGGAGGGTTGGCGGGGTTCAAGCAGCTGGGGAAGGTGGTAAAGAACAGTGATGTTACTAATCTGTGAAGACAAGGAACCCGGAATGAGGTTGCTGACAGTGTCTAGAATAAAGGGCTCAGGAGAGAGCTGGTGAGTGAATAAAAGGTTGGCTGTCTCTCTTGAATTGCAGTTTTCTAAAAAAACTATTTCCTGGGAAACTGTGTTTATAAGAAGTCCTAGCTTTAGCTGGGTGTGGCAGATTCCTCTCATCCTAGCACTCTGGGAGGCTGAGGAGGGCAGACTGCTTGAGCTCAGGAGTTTGAGACCAGCCTGAGCAAGAGAGAAACCCCTGTCTCTGCTAAAAAAATGGAAAGACTAGCTGGGCATCAGGGCAGGCCTGTGGTCCCGGCTGCTCAGGAGGCTGATGCGAGAGGATTGCTGGAGCCCAAGAGTTTGAGGTTGCTGTGAGCTATGGTGATGCCATGTACTCTACTCAGTGAGAGAGAGGGAGACTGTCTCAAAACAAAACAAAAAACAAGGCCCTACCGTCTGCAGCCATTTGTTCTTGAATAATAAGTCCTAGGAATCAGCAAGACACCAGAGCATGCCCCAGGTGAAACCTCCTCCCTAACATTTTCCAGGCTACACTAAACAGGTTTCCCAGCTGGGGTCCAACATCCTTTGTTACTATTCCAGCACATCCTCACATCCCCATAAGAAATGGTCCCCCAACTTCCCCTCCTCTTAAATCTGAGCACCTCCCTGGAGAGTCTTCTTGCAGCCGGACCTCACTTCCTACCGCAGAGATAAGATGTCTGCCATCTGGCCCAGACTCCCCCACACCTCAGCCTACCAGGGTGCATTCCTGTCCCTAAGGTTTGCTATAGCTGATTCCTTCTGCTTTCCCCTCCCCCATGAATTCCATCCTTTCCTCCCCCAAACCACCCCCCCAACTCCCCTGCCCCACCCCCCACTTAATCTCACCCCTAGTTTCTCCGAAAAGTTTTCCCTGACATTTCCTGCCCACAGTGATATCTTCCTTCTTTGGACTTCAGTGAAGTCTGTCATAAAAGGCCCTGGAATCAGCAAACCAGCAGCGCCATCAATCGCCTTTTGGTCAGTCTAACCTCCGCCTGTGTTTCCAGATTCGTCTCGCCCTTCAGTGAGCGAATAGCCGAGCCAGGACCAGACTGCGGCTTTCTGCCTCCCGGAGCCTGTCGGCTTTGCACCACGCTCATTCTTCTCTCACAGGTTGTCTGACTCTGGTGTTTGATACTCTGAACACCCGCAGTTGTCCTTCCCACGGCAAGCGTGGTGAAGTTTCACATAGCCCCATTTCCTTCAGGGGAATTGGGTCGGCTTTGGGGACCAGAGGCAGTAAGGAGTGGCCAGTAGAGATGAGGAGAAACTGGGCTAGGGCGGCTGTACTAAATGGCTATCAGGGTTGACTTCATCCTTCTTCGTTCTATTTCTGTACCTTGTCAAATAGTTTGACATTGCATGGGCATGGATAAAACCGCTCTCCAGTTGTTGACAGGTTCTCTCTCACTGGACCATGAGCCGCTGAGGACAGGGCCGTCCATGTCCTCTGCCTGGCACAGTGATTAGTCCCTGCTTAACGCTGGTGCACTGGTACTGAGGCCAGATCCTCTCTCTCAGCCCCAGGTTCCTTTTGCCATGAAATAAAGTGTTTGCATCAAATAATTTCAAAAATGCTTTCCAGTTCTAATTTCTACTGTCAATCCAAAAGTATGTTATAAATCAAAAGCAGAGGTAGGTAGCTAATTGTAGGCTTAGTGGGGTCTGTTATGTTTTTGTTATTTGTGTTGTGGTTTTTTTTTCTGTTTGCCTACATTATATTAAAAACTTGTAATTAGTTTTCAGTGGCTAAAGGCATCATACACAATTATGCATTTCTAACTTCTCCCTCCCAAATATGGTACACTGAGCCTGCTTTCCTTCAGGCAGCCCTTGGCTTTAAGAGCGTGTTATGGTGGCTGCCACCTGCAGACTCTGAGTAAAGGCTCCCAGTTCCCGGGTCTCCAGGCCCATGTTACCCCAGCCACTATCTGACTTTGTAATCCCTGCCCTAAAGCTGCCCAAGAAAATTTGCTAGAAAGAGGAGCTGTAGAAGGGAAAAGGAGAGGTCAGGTAAAGAAAAACCAAGCCGGCTCAGCACCTGTGGCTCAGCTGGCTAAGGCGCCAGCCACGTACACCTGAGCTGGCAGGTTTGAATCCAACCCCGCCCACCAAACAATGATGGCTGCAACCAAAAAATAGCCGGGTGTTGTGGTGGGCGCCTGTAGTCCCAGCTACTTGGGAGGCAGAGGCAGGAGACTCGCTTAAGCCCAGGAATTGGAGGTTGCTGTGAACTGTGATGTCATAGCAGTCTATCCAGGGCGACAGCTTGAGGCTCTGTCTCAAAAAAAGAAAAGAAAAGCCAAGCCCTGAGTGAAGATTTGGGGAGATAAAACACAATGATCATCTCTAGAAAGACATGGAAGCAGAAGAAAAGATGATCTTTCCTTTTTATGCCTGTAACCTTAGCACTCCAGGAGGCCGAGACAGGTGGATTTCTTAAGCTCACGAGTTTGAGACCAGTCTGAGCAAGAGCAAGACCCCATCTCTACTAAAAATGAAAAACTGGAGGCAAAAAGATCACTTGAACCTAGAGTTCGAGGTTGCTGTGAGCTGTGACACTACAGCACTCTACCCAGGTTGACAGAGTGAAATTCCGTCTTCAAAGGAAAAAATAAAAAAGACAATTTTTACTTTTTACCTGAAACTCTCATATCCTGATAATCCACCAATGTTGAAAATCTAAGATGAAAACTTAAAGGCACATCAACAATCTGAAAGTCGGGCAATGCCTGTGGCTCATCAAGTAGGGTGCTGGCCCCATATACTGAAGGTGGAGGGTTCAAACCCTGCCTCGACAGAACTGCAAAAACAGAAAAATAGCCGAGCGTTGTGGCGGGCGCCTGTAGTCCCAGCTACTCAAGAGGCTGAGGCAAGAGAATCGCCTAAGCCCAGGAGCTGGAGGTTGCTGTGAGCTGTGTGACGCCATGGCACTCTACCGAGGGCGATAAAGTGAGACTGTGTCTCTACAAAAAAAAAAAAAAAAAATCTGAAAGTCGCTAAGATGTGCTTTGCCAGGATTTTAAGTCTGATGGCAGCAGACCAGAGTTCATACCTTGCAGCAAGAACTCCTTCCTACCCTGCTTCCTCCCCCCTAGACTCTATCCCCAAGAAACTGGATTAATTATCCTGGGGAAAGTTTCTGGATATGTCTGATTGCTTTCTTGTATTGCTTAACTTGTTCTACTATGCCACTACACCTGGTCTTAAGGTCGAATTATGACCTTTCCAATGAATCAGTTAACTAGAAAGGCCTTCATGGAACTATAGCTAGTTTGGTCTGTATCAAACAATAGGAATGATTTTCCAAAGTTGGAAGGTGTTAGCTTTAGATTTCTTTACTAGAAATCCAGATGAATTAGAACTGACCCACTTATTCCCCTTCCCTCATGCAACTAAGCACTTTTAAGAGGATAGGTTGGATGTGATATGTATTTCTGGCTCATGGGGATAACACGGGGCAAAATGATCTGTTGCCCAATCTTTCATCCTAGTAAATTATTGAATTTCTCTCTACAATGAGCGGTGTACTCTGGCATAATTTGCTTAGTTTCTTGTCTATGAAGTAAAGGTGAGCAAGATTATTATAGTGCTGAGTCACTGTTGAAGGTGTCCATCTCTTAAATTAATTTCATATGTCTTTTTTTTTTTTTTTTGGCTGGGGCTGGGTTTGAACCCACTACCTCTGGCATGTGGGGCCCCCCTACTCCTTTGAGCCACAGGTGCCGCCCTAATTTCATGTGTCTTAATTAACTTTAATTGGATTGCATTTCAACAAATACATATTGATGACTGCTTCTGTGTATCTATGTGTTATTAATACACACAAAGTAGGATTTGTTCATTCACTAAACCCTTTGACAAATGTATTATTTAACAATATTTCATGCTGGGCACTGTATAAATGGAGTTGCAAAAAGCAAAATATATGATTTCTGTCTTTTTTTGCTTCTTATAATCTGTCAGATTTAAGCTCTGAACTAGGGGATAGGATAGAGATGTTGGTTTTTGTGGGAGGACTTGTGTGTTATCGCCTAAGTAGTTCATTCTGTGAAAAGAAAGTGATGCTTGGCTCAGCACATGTGGCTCAATGGGCTAAGGTGCCAGCCACGTACACCTGAGCTGGCGGGTTCGAATCCAGCCCGGCCCGCCAAACAAGAATGACGGCTGCAACCAAAAAATGGCCAGGCATTGTGGCGGGCGCCTGTAGTCCCAGCTACTTGGGAGGCTGAGGCAAGAGACTC
>CAUYON010074299.1:0-49881 GCA_963573935.1 Arctocebus calabarensis | reverse complement strand
ATTTGTGTCTTCATTGTTGTTATACTCAAGGAAGTTAATGATTTCCTTTTTTTATTTCTTCCTGCACCCAAGTGTCATTCAGCATAAGGTTGTTTAACTTCCACGTCTTTGTGTGAGATTGACCAGTTTGGTTGGAGTTGAGTTCCACTGTTAGTGCCTTGTGGTATGAAAAGATGAAGTGTAGAATTTCAATTCTTTTTATCCTGATAAGGTTTTTTTTGTGTCTGAGGATATGGTCAATTTTGGAGAATGTTCCATGGGATGAAGATAAGAATGTATATTCTATATCTTTGGGATGGAGCATTCTATGTACATCTACCAAGCACAGTTGTTCTAAAGTCTCATTTAAGTCTGTAATATCTTTATTTAATTTCTATTTAGAAGATCTGTCCAGCTCTGAGAGAGGGGTATTAAAGTCCCCTGTTATTATGGTGTTATGGGATATCGTATTGCTCAAACTAAGCAGGGTCTGTTTCACAAATCTGGGAGCATTTAAATTGGGTGCATAAATATTTAAAATTGAAATGTCTGCTTGTTGTATTTTTCCCTTAACCAATATAAAGTGACCATCATTATCTATTTTGACTTTAGTTGCTTTAAATCCACATGTATCTGAGAATAAGATTGCAACTCCTCTTTTTTTCTGAGTTCCATTTGCCTGAAAAATTGACTTCCAACCCTTAACTCTGAGTTTTAATTTGTCTTTTGAAATGAGGTGAGTTTCCTGCAGACAACAGATAGATGGCTTGTGTTTTTTAATCCAATCAGTCATCTATGCCTCTTCAGTGGGGAATTCAAGCCATTGACATTTATTGAGATAATTGATAAATGTGATAGCATTTGATTCATCTTATTTTGTGAATGTCTGTTGGTTAGTTTTGTCCTTTATGTCATTGGGGAAATGAGGTTCTGTCCTATAATTTTCTGGGTGTTTACTTTACTGAAGGTCCATTGTGATAGTCAGTATGTAGGATAGGTTGAAATATTTCCTGTAAAACTGATCTTGTTCTGACAAATTTCCTCAATGTTTGCATATCAATAAAAGATTTGATTTGTCCATCACTTTTAAAGCTTAGCTTGGCGGGGTATAAAATTCTGGGCTGGAAATTATTCTATCTAAGTATGTTAAAGATAGATGACCATTGTCTGCTGGCTTGAAAAGTTTCATGAGAGAAGTCTGTGGTCATCCTAATAGGTTTGCCCCTGTAGGTCAGTTAGTGCTTAGTCCTGGCAGCTTCCAAGATCTTTTCTTTTGTCTTGACTTTGGATAAAGTCATCACAATATGCCTTGGAGAGGTTATATTTATGTTGAGGCAACTAGGGGACAGATATCCTTCTGAGAGGAGTATGTCAGAATCTTTGATGATATTTGGGAAATTTTCATTTACAATATTCTCTAGAATGGCTTCCGTTCCTCTGGGACATTCTTCTTCTCCTTTAGGGATACCTATAACTCGTATGTTTGAACAATTCATAAAGTCCCATAATTCTGTCAGTGAACGTTCTACTCTCTCCCACTTCTTTTCGGCCTCTTTAACTATCTGAGTTATCTCAAGAGCCTTATCCTCTACTTCTGAGATTCTTTGGTCTAATCGGTTAATACTGTCTATTGCATCCTTAATTTCCCTAATTGACTGCTTCAGCTCCTTCAGCTCTGCTATATCCTTTTTATATTGTTCGTATCGTTCTTCTCTTATTTGATTCTGTTTTTGAATTTTCTTTTGGTTATTATCCACTTTCTCTGCAATTTCTTTCATTGCTTTTTGATTGTTTTCCACTTTCTCGGAAATTTCATTTATTGTTTTCATTATCTGAACTTTAAATTCCCCTTCTGTCATTTCTAACATATAGGAGAAATTTTCTGCAGTAGCTATCTCCCAATCCCTAGAAGGGGTTACTCTGGCCTGGGATTTCATGTTGCCAGAATTTTTCTGCTGATTCTTCCTCATGAGTGCTTTCTTATATCTGTCTCCTTGCCCTAATTTTCCCTTCCCTTCTTTTTGCTCTTTAAGTTACTGTGGCACTGGCCAGATGTTTTAATGAGTCCTTCTTGTGCAAAACCAGAAGTATGAAAAGATTAAAGAGCAAGAAGGGAAAAAGAATTTAAAGAAGAGAGAAATGGAAAAAGAAAGAAAAAAAAGAGAGAGAGAAAGAAAGAAGATGGGGTGAGTAAAAAGAAATATTAACAAAAAGAAGAGAGGCAGTGAAAGAGAGAAACAGGAGAAATATAGGTGTGTGGTAGGGTACTAGGGCCCAACCTTAGAGACCCCCTACTTCTGGGGGTGCTGGGATGAGTGATTCCCTTGAGGTCAACAGCTCTTAGCCAGCCAGCTCAGACACAGTACTCCACTGCCACCAGGTGCAGAGGAAAGACAAAAATACTGTAAATCAAACCGAAAGAAACACTTATGAGATAGAATTGGGGGGGAGGAATATTAGGGACAAAAACAGTAGCAAAAATAAAGTTCTATTTGTTGAAGAAGGCAAAAATGGAAGATCGTATGAAAACTAGAATGATGAAAAAAAGTCAAAAAAATGTTAAAATTAAAAAAAAACAAAAAACAAAAACAAAAACCCCACAACCAAGCAGAATATACATCTTTCTAGGTATTGACCAGGTAATAGGTGATGTTCTCAGGTATGAAATGTTAATAACAATGTGATACAGGTGTACAAGGTGGGAGCTGGAAGCCGCGGCTAATTACTCAGACCCTGCATGTTCGGGAGCCCAAATAACTCCTCAACCCACTCAAAAGACACTCCAAGCCATACAAATTGGCAGAGCAGAAGCTTTCCAGGGACAGCACTTATCGCTGGGATCTCTCCTGGCGTGGCTGCCTGCTTATCCAGTGTGCCAAGTCCAGTCTCCACTTATGTCCCTGATGGCCACAACTGTCAATCTGCCAAACACTTAGATCTCCACACTTCCCCAGTAGCACAGTCCCCGCTTTGGGCAGCTCAGTCAATAGATCACTCGCCCCAGGTCTCCCGGCGAATCCTGGTGCTGCAACATGCCAGGGCAGCCCACAGGTGAATGATATTAGCTCCTTTCCCACTACCAGCTCAGTCTGGGGCCCCAGACAACACCCAAAGTCATCCACACACTGGCCCAAGATCTCTCAAGGCAGTTCAGTCGAGTATCCAAGTCCAAAAAACCCCCAAACATCCCCCAGGTAAGGCTTTTCCTGCTTGCAATCTCGTTGTTGCTGTAATTACAGTTGCAGGCAGCCTCTGACCAAACAAATGCACCCACCATTTGCCAGTTTTCCACCTCTTCACTCCTCCTAGTGGGGTCCAAAAGTCTCTCACTGACCTCATATATCACCAAAGGGAAGCCTCTGGGCCGAAAACCTACTGGCCCAAGATGCCTGGGGTCCTCTCTCCCCACTCTCACTGCACCCGGCTGCACAGAAGCTTTACTCGGCCACCATCTTTCTCTCACTGTCAATATTCTATGTTTCTAACATGGTTTCGGGAAAGCAGTTGTCTGATCAAAAATATCAACAAATCCAAAGGATTGCTTGAATTTTTATTTATCTTTTTACTTATCAAGATTGCTTGAATTTGGGGTGGCACCTGTAGCTCAAAGGAGTGGCCCCATATGCTGGGGCTGGGGAGGTTTTGGCCAGGGCTGGACTTGCTGACTTCAGTGTTTCCCTCTTCCCAACTGTGTCTGGGAACCTCCATGCCCAGAGAAGTGCAGGGTGGTGGAAAGGACTCCCCAAATCCTGCTATGTCCCATCCTCTGCCCTCTGCCACTCCCTGTGTCAGACTTTCCCCACTCTGCATTTATTCAGTGCTGGAAATACTTGATGGTGGTGAAACCAGAAGAGAGGATCCAAGTCAAGGAAACTGAGGAGCAGAGACTTTATGGAAGTTTGGGAAACATTGAAGTCAGCCCCAGCCAAAAACTGCAAAAAAAAAAGAAAAGATTGCTTGAATTTTTACTTATCTTTTAATTCTACTTTGAGCCTAATTTTGTAAAATATATAAGCTGCATGAAAATCCTAGTTCTTAGAATGTTCCTGGTATCAGGAAAGTACTCCCCAAATGATAATATTTTTATTATAGCCTAAGAGATTTTTTTTTAAAGAAAAAATTTGCAAACTCTACCCATTATGTCCAGCAGATCTCTAAACTTAAAACATATCTGTATTTCAGTCTTTACATCAGACATGCTGAGAATGTTCTTTGTTGCATTAGAAATTGAAACAAGTCACAGGCTTGCTGAGCACCCTATGTGGCCATTGAGAACATTGGGAAAAGCTAAAATTGAAGAGTTAAGAAGAAAACCCTTTGATAGACCTTGATGTCTCTTTCCAGATCATTTTTGGCACCCCCAATAAACATCACCTGTTATACCTATCTCACCTTATATTCTTACACCATGCCCATTTTTTAAGACATTCTTCTGAGCATAAATAAAAAGTCTGATCCTTTCTCTTGACTGAATGACCAGGTCAGCCAAAGAGCTACAGCAAAGGAGGAAGAAATTATGTAATCAACATGATAAATAAATACTCAAAGTTCTACTGAAGAATTGAGCCTAAAAATGGAGAGATGTGGGCTATGGGAGCAAAGGTGACTTGAGAGCTAAATCATAAGAATTATTTGCATCAGCCTGATGAGGAGAGAATTGAATAGGCTAAGAGCATTCCTAGAAATGATCTATCTTTGCAAACTCAAGAATTTAGGAAACTGTATATAACTTGAAACATAGTTGGCAAATGAGCCTATTGAGTAGGCTAAGAGCATTCCTAGAAATGATATATCTTTGCAAACTCAAGAATTTAGGAAACTGTATATAACTTGAAATATAGTTGGCTAATAAGAAGGACATGTTTGACTTGCCTAAAAAGTGATTTTATTATAGAAGCTATTGTTAGCTGTTATGCAGGAGTGAAGCAAGCATTTGTTTATTTCCAGATACTCTTGTTTTAATTTCTGCTCTTGCCATTCTCACTCAGATTCAGTTATTAGCATACAATAAGTAAGGTGTTATCTGTCCCTTTATTCATTTCTATCTGCGTTTTCTGAAATCCTCTAAAGTACACAGGACTGACTTTTTAATGGGGTGAATTCTTAGGTCATAATAAATGTAAAGAGATGCTCTGGAACAGTTGATAACCCAACACAGAATAGCTCACTTGAAGGCAAAGTAGGTCACCTATTTGGCTCACTCATGTGGCCAGCCCTACTTTCAAAATGAAAGATCTAGAGGAGCTATTGGATATACTTCTACAATCAGTTCATATTATTGTTAAGCAACCAGAGCTGATCAGTATCTTGATTATCATGTAGCCAAATGAAAAGAAACAGGGGAAATAAAAAGTGGAGGTTATAAAGTTGAAATGCTTACCTCTTGTGTTTATTGCATTGGAAAGATTTCTGGATTAGACCAGAAGGGAATAATATTGCTCTTGATGATTATTGATATATATGATATACAGTGGAGAAGAGCTCTTCAAATAAGGTAGTTTACAGTACTGGTTCCGATGCATGCAGGGACAAAATATTTTCAATAGAGCTTTGGTTTGTGATTATGAAGGCCAATGATTTTATGTATATTAAATTCCAAAGGTTTTTTTATATTTAATAGAAGCATTTGAAGAAAATAATGTGTTAATAAAAAAATTTTATAGCTAGATTCAACTATCAGTAAAACATTAAAATGTATCGAAGGTACAAGAAGAAGACATGATTCTTAAAATTTCAATTTCTATAGTAAAAGAACATTGGAAAACAGTCACATAAAACATTAAAAATGAATATAATAATAAGATTCTCCAATAGCAGAGTTATATAAGAAAAAATTTAATTCACAAACACAATCATTGACTCTTCAAAAAGAATAACCCTTACTTGAACACCTGTTTGAACAGGCATGAGGAATTTTCATCATGAAAGTGTGATGAAGGTGACATAGCAGTATTCAACAATATAGCATTTTATTCTAGGATGAGTTTGCTAATTGTCTGACCATAGTATCTCATAAGATGAAAATAAACAAATTTGTATGAAAATGTGTGTTCATAATTGGCAATGGTTTAAAAACTATATTTACATGTTGAACATTTTTATTAAGCAAAGAAAATATTCCCTTGAAATATATCTGGTATAATGAACTGAATTTTGATACTTAATTAATTTTAATTAATTTTTATTATAATGTAAAAATATCAGTAAAGTATTATGAGATGACTTGTGTCTCCCAAAATTTATATTTTGAAGCCTTTGCATCCAGTACCTAAGAATGTGACTATATATTTAGAAGTAGTGTTTAAAGAGATAATTAAGGTAAGCTGAGGTTGTGTGGGTACCCCCTAATTCATATGGTGGTTGTCTAATAAGAAGAGGAGATTAAGGGGCAGTGCCTGTGGCTCAGCAGGTAGGGTGCCGGCTCCATATACCAAGGATGGTGGGTTCTAGCCCAGCAATGGCCAAAGTGCAACAAAAAATAGCCGGGTGTTGTGGCAGGCGCTTATAGTCCCAGCTACTGGGGAGGCTGAGGCAAGAGAATTGCCTAAACCCAAGCTGTGATGCTAAGGCACTCTACCGAGGGTGACAAAGTGAGACTCTATCTCTTAAAAAAAAAAAAGAGAGAGAGAGAGAGATTAGGACACAGACAAACATAGAGGGGAGACCATGTGAAGATACAGAGAGAAGACAGCCATCCATGAGAATTAAGCAGTGAAGCCTTAAAATGAAGCTGCCAAAACCTTGATCCTATAGATTTTTCTAGAACTGTGAAAAAATAAGTTTCTGTTGTTTCAACCTATAATTCTGTAGTACTTTGGTATGACAGCCATAGCTAACTAATAAACAGTGTAAAGTATATTTCTGTTAAATGCAACTTTATCATTTTATAGGACTATATTTTACTTTAATGATTGACAATTTCACATCAAAATTAGGATATGTTGTAAGTTTGAAATACATACTGAATTTCAAAGTTTTCTTTAGCAAAAAAGAATATAAAATATCCAATTATTTTTGTAATAATACAGATATCACAATATTTTTTATATGCTGCCATATTATATATTTGCTATTTTAAAATTTATTACATTATATTGATGTTTCTTCCTATTTAACATGACTTCTTTTTACTTTTCAATATGGTTACCAGAAAATTTAAAATAATTATATCATTTGCATTATATTTTTTATTGACAGCTATATTTTAAGCATTTGTTTTCTTGTGTGCTATCAGGAATAAGGGATAAATGTTACAAAAACAGTAAGAATGAGCTCATATGTCACATTTTGGGGGCTAGCATGGGTTTTTATTTTTATTTTCTTGATACAAAGACTCACTGTGTCATCCTGGAGTTATATAGCTCACAGCAACCTCAAACTCTTATGCTCAAGCAATCCTGTTGCCTCAACCTCTGGAGTACCTGGGACTACAGGCCCGTGTCACCATGCCCAGGTAATTCACCACTAATTTTAACTATTCCCAATGTGATTGTGATCTCATTTTATGTCCATTTTATTGTTCCCTGATACTGAACAATTCCCATGATTTGTATTTTTCTAGCAACTATTTCTGATGTGCATAACCAAGTGATTTTATAATAAGCATTTGATTTTTTAAGCAAATAATTAGATTTGGAATTTTTTTTTTTATTCTAAGGCTATTATTATTGGTTTCCAAATCCAAGACAATAAATTAATGTCGAATGGAATTTTACATATGTATTTGCCAAAAGGCAAAACAGTATGTTTTCTTTAATCATTTAAAACTCCCAGTGCCTCTGTGAAATTGTTCCCTTATTTTATTTCAAAAATGGATCAAAGTAAAGTCGAAAAAAACTTTTCTGATAAGATGAAGTATTGATAGGAAATAGCTATGGTTAAAAAAATAGTCTTGATTTTAAACAGAAAAAAAGTAAATCATTTAAAAATAAAAGACCTAGAAACAGGTTCCAAACTTAGTATTTTAAAATAAAATATTGCCAACGCATGCATTTTTAAGGCTTCTGGATAAAACACAAACATTTGATATTCTCAAAAAGATTTAGAATAACTTCTCTTTTCAATGAGATGTATCAATTAAAATAAAAGGAAGTTTTACATATTAGCTATTTCTGGAAGGCAATCTAGTAAAATATCATCAACATTACCTTTTATCTAGTCATTATTAAAGAACAGACAGTGACAAAGTACTCAGTGTTTTATAATTTCTACCTCCATTGTCTAGAATGACAGTCTCCACACCCTGGTTTGTTCTGGGCCTATAGTATATTTTATATTGAAAAATCAGTTGCAATAAGTTCCTAACTATAATCTTTGTGTCTGTTACATTTCCTGAAAAGATTATAAGACATTATTTAGGTAAGGATTCAATAATTAACTACTGTGATATCTTCACCTTTCAAGTTCATACTACAGTTTTCTGTCAATGGACTAAAAATTTCCATGTAAATACCTAATGTTTTAGAATATTTAATAATAAAAGAATATATGTAAGATTTAGTTGTATCCCTATGAAGAGTATTGTGAGAGAGCCTGGTATGAAAAGCCAGTTTGTTAAAACTTAATGTTTCAGAAATTATTTGGGTCCATTGGGTGAGGGACCTTATGAAGTGCCAGGGTATACACACTGCTATAATCTCAATGGTAGAAATGAGGTTCCCCAAATACCATAGGGATGCATAGACTAACTGACCAAAAATGCATTTAAAATTTTGAAACTTGAGGTATAATACTTTCACAAGAGTAGGCTTTGACGATAGCCACATTGCTGCCTAGTATACGAATCTTGCTGAAATATCTCAGATCTGGCTGTGGATAACATTGGACTCATTTATATTCTATTCTAGTAACTTTTCACAAATGTCTTCATTTTTTAGGACAATAATTTTTTAATCACAGTAATTGCTACGAATGCAAATGCCTTTAAAATATAGTTGTCATCCTTGTTCTGTACTTTTAATGTCAAACAGATACATTTGTAATTTTAGTGTGGGGTGAATAAAGCTGACATAATACTCATGCTGTGACTAATAGTATTAATTTTGGGGCGTGCAAAATTTGATCAAATTCATAGATTTGATAAAGATAATGATATCTAAATATTTCATTGTATGTTTTTTATAAAAATGAGAGATAAGTAAAAAGTAAAATTATCTAAAAATAATATGAGATCAATGTGTAAGTAAGCCCTTGTCTATAGTTTATAGTGGCTTTTGCTATTTGTCCTATAGAAATGGATCTCCTTCTAAAAACAAAGAAACTCTCCCTCAAAAAAAAAAAAGAGTCTTGTACGATGTTCTTATTTTCATTTCTGAAAGATTCGATGTAAAAGACAAAGGCAAATTATATATCCTCTACCCTCTTTAAATAACAAAAATATCATCAGAGTTACATAAAAGTAATTTTACTGGTAAATTGAACTATGATTTACACATATCAAAGGTGCACACTAAAAGGCATACCATAAACAATAAAACACACCATTTTTCTGAACCTTTGAATTTTACATATTCTAACCTCAATACAGGACACATCTGTATTTCTATTTATCATTTATTAAGCATAAAATGAATCCTATGCTGGTGAAAACAGGAACACCTAAGGGTTGATTATTTGAAATTTAAGGTTTCCTGAGTTCACTTCTGTGCTCCCATGTCCTCTAAGAAAAGAAGTCATAATTACTGAAGTGATGACACATTCTGTCAACTTCTTGTTCATCAAGGAATTGATAAATTCTAATACATAGGGCTTTTAGGCATAAGATTAAAACAGTGAAAAGTGATTACCTGATGCCGTGTATGATGTAAATAGAGACTTCTTTAATCTGATTTCTAAATTAAGAAAGGTGAATACTCATTGATTTAAGCATGATGTTTAGCAACAAGGGCAAGTCAGAGGTAAAGTGAGAGAAGCAGTCAGGGATCTAAAATAATACTTTACCCACATGTAATAGTTGTGAGAGCAAGTTGGCAGGAATTATTTTCTTTGTGGTGAATGTGTTGGGAAGCACATGGGGATTTTGAGGGTGTCAGCTCTCAGCTGCCTTTTAAAGAGGGAAAACTTGACACCAGAGAGGACTAGATAACAGAGATGTATTCCTATGATGAATCTTGCACCCTCTATCTACACTTCTGCATTAGGAATCTATTATGACAGTGCAATTTTAACTTGCTTCCACTCCTCTCCTGCTTCCCCTATTCTTCCCCATTTCACTTGGTTTCTCAACCTCTGCCAAAGGTCACTATCCATAAACGATAGCATGGTATCCAGAGTTGGCCCCTACTTTGTATAAAGCACCCTAGTTTGCTTCCAACTACAGATCATCAAATTCCATATGATCTTCTCAGGTGTAACTCCTCCTCCTTTGATCTTGCCTGAGTTTTGCAAAATTCTTATGATCTGCTCAGGCATAACTCCTCCTTCTTTGATCTTGCCTCAATTTTGCAAAATTCTTACACTTATATCACAAGAGTTCTTATCATCAGTCTAGCCAAGCTGAAAACTGGGCTAGTCATTCTTGCTCATTCCAACATTACAGTCTCTAAATTCCTTAGTCAGGCACATTGATTTTACCCTTTCCTGTTGTCCAAGACTGCAAATTTGTTTTAGTCTTATTTTCACAAATCTTTTATCAATTTTGTGGGATTTTAGAAATTAGGTTAAATATATGAGATCTCCTTATTTTTTAAAAGAAAATTCAGATGCATAAACAGGGCCCTTCATGCTGACCACTTATCTCTTCTCCCGCCTTGCGCCATCACAAAGATGTTGCTTCCTTTCCGTCGGTCAAATGCATCAGACTTTCTTACCACTTTAGGTTTTGAAATTGTGACTCTCCACATTAAAACTGTATATTACCAAACAAGTAGAACCTATGTTTTGAGTTTTAGATACTTGGTAATACCTAATCTAGTTCAAAGAAATAAATATATGTTAAATGAATGATATTTGAATAATATCATTAAAAAACATTTTTATAAACAAATTTTAAAGAAATACAGCACATAGCTATCTTAGGATGTTTTTCTAACATACATGCAGTTTATATTCTCAAGGTATATTTGTTATTTTAATCAAAATATAAGACAAATTACAATATAAAGTATTTTATGAAGCATTATTTTAATGGATGAAATGAAGTAGGAAAACTACACATGAAAATCAGTTTTGGAGAACTCCAACTAATCAACAAGAAAAGAGCAAACAATTCCATTTGTAAATAGGCAAGAGATGTGAACAGAACCTTTTCCAAAGAAGACAGAAGAATGCCCAACAAACACATGAAAAAATGCTTATTGTCCCTAATCATCAGAGAAATGCAAATCAAAACCACTTTGAGATATCACCTAACCCCAGTGAGAAAAGCCTACATTATAAAGTCCCAAAGCTGCAGATGCTGGTGTAGATGTAGAAGAAGGATACACTCTTATATTGCTGCTGGGATTGCCAACTAATATGGCCTCTCTGGAAAAATTCTGGTGAATACTCAAAGAGCTAAAAGTAGACCTTGCATTTGATCCCACAATCCCATTACTAGGTGTCTACCAGAAGAAATAAAAGTCTATCTAACATAAGTATATTTACATTAGAATGCTTATCTCAGCTCAATTCACATTTGCCAATATGTGGAATGAACCCAAGTGCCCATCAACTCATGAATGGATTAAGAAACTATGCTATATGTATGCAATGGAATACTATTCAGCCATAAAAAATGGACTCTACATTTTTTGTGTGAACCTGGATGGAGTGGAAGGAAATTTTTCTTAGAAAAGTATCACATGAATGGGAAAGCAGGTACCCAATGTACTCAATACCAATATGAAACCAGTAAAAAAATAACTACATGCCTGTATGAGAGAAAAACAAAATTAAATTCAAGTTGGGGAGAGGGAGTGAAGAGAGACAGGGAAGAGGAGAGCGGGGTCTTGGTCAGTTCTTACTTGATGGGGGCAATGTAAGTATATATGGCACACTCCTTGGGTGAAGGCCTCTACTACACTTTGGACTTTACCAACACATGCAAACAGTGTTTCCTAATTGTATCCTCATATTAATCTGAAAGAAAAATAAATTACATCACAAATTATCATGGAGGCAAGAAGGAAAATTAATTGCTTATTCTAACAATAGATTCTGTATATTTATTTATATATAAATATAAATATATAATAGTTTTATTTTATAACCCTAAGGCCTGTATATCTTTGACTATTTATTTATCTTGGCTAAAAATACACTATCAACTCTTTTCACAGGATCTTTTTCCCACTTCAGCTGAGCCATCAGTATAAACTAGATTCTTTTTTCTATGTTTTTGTCCCTCACATCAGCGATCCTAGGAAGTGTATACTTTAACTGTATATGTATTTTAATGATTATTAATTGTGACCTTTGGTGAATTGATCTCTTGAGAATTCGTTTTTATACTTGCCTTTGATGGAAAATAGCCAGTTATAACTCAAAGATATATTCTATATTTATACTAATTTTTCATCTGTTCTATTGCAGCAAGAGAAGAGATTGTAAAATTACAATTGGTTTAGATTTTGAAGAACACTTTTGCTGTGCTAAGGAATGTTCATTTTAGCCTATAATAAATGTATGTGTATAGGGAAAAGAGCTTTTCTTGTCTATATAAGCTTGCTTATAAAGGATCACCCTTACATAAATATATCCTGTGGTTTGTTCGGTATATAACTTAACACATACATCATCCATATGTGTGCACATAAAACAAACTGTTACTTGCACTTTTCAGTTAATTAACTGGAGTAAATTTCTTAGTCATCATAATGACCCTATGACTTAGGTGCTGTTTTTTATCCGTATTTTACTGATGAGAAAACATAGACACATACTATGGCTGTTTAGTTCCTTAGTTGTAGTTGAAATCAGGTAATCTGATTCCAGATTCCACATTCTTTACTGCTAGGCAATACTGCCTCTATTGTTTTGTTGATAATATTTTAAATACAGAAAGGACTTTTCAATAAACTGAACTACTAACACATACTAGTTGGAGTTTGTATCTGATGCACTTGTATGGAATTGCTGACTCTCAGGTGACTACAAAATAATGTCCATTTCCTTGTGCTGAGGCTACCAGGATCCCATAGTCTGGCTGTTCTTTACCTCTCTAGCCACATCTTTTAATTTGCTTCTCATTGTAACTATGTTCCACTCATACCCACAATGGTATATTATCTTGTGTTGTGGTTTGCCTGGAAAATGTAGTACCTTAAAATCTATTTATAAACTCTTCTATAAAGTATTTACTGACCTTCAAGTTTGAATTGATGCCTTTCTCCTTTGTCCCCCAAGAAGTATGTACAGAGTATTGTATTATAGTGTACATGACATTTTATTATGCTGTTCTTTTTTTCATTCAACTGTCTCTATCAATTTTATTATGAACAAATGAGGGACAAATCTCTGCTTCATTACTTTTTGTGTCCCCAGGACAGTTTCTAACACATTGTCAGGCAATAAATTTATCCCAATGCATGAAAAATTGAACGAACATGTGTATGTGTGAGGGGCATTGTCACTGGGACATAGTGAAATGGCCCAATGAACAAATATAAAACAAGGATTAATGATAATATGTGCCTTATTTTGTTTGAAAAGAGTTAACTCCAGTGTTCTTATTTATGACAGCAGAGCTCAAGAAGTTCTATAGTCCCTTTTTGTTGGAAGGTTTGTTCAACAGCAGAAAATAACTGACAAGAAAATAATTGCTACTTGCTTTTAGAATCACGAGCTCACAGCACATGAAGTCGTTTGTACCAATGCTTCAGTCATAATCCCTGCTTCTAACTGGATACTGCCTCTGTTAGGAGGAAAGCAGAGCTGATGTTGTAATCCATGTCAGTCTTCTTCTTCTTCTTCTTCTTCTTCTTCTTCTTCTTCTTCTTCTTCTTCTTCTTCTTCTTCTTCTTCTTCTTCTTCTTCTTCTTCTTCTTCTTCTTCCTCTTCCTCTTCCTCTTCCCCTTCCCCTTCCCCTTCCCCTTCCCCTTCCCCTTCTCCCTCTCCCTCTCCTTCTCCTTTTCTCCTTCTCCTTCTTTTCTTTTTTTATAATTGTAGACAAGGGCAGAATAGTAAAGCAATATTTCTTAATGTCAAGGAATTGACTCTGATCTGTTAAAAGAGTGCATTAGTCTTGCTCCAGCTAAATTAAATTAGAACCCCTGGTGTGAATTTCTAACTATTATAGAATTTTATCCTCACCAAATTAACTTTTAGTACATTGTTTCTTCTAACAAGGTAAAAATAGTACACTGAAATTTACCCAGAAAACTCAGGGCATTTTTAATAAAAGCCATAAGTACTAATAGATTTGAATATAAAGTTTATAAATATCAAATTTCTTATTTGGAAAACATTTATGGAATTTTATCTAATTGAATATTCTATAAAATCTACATTAAAAAAAAAACTTAAAACTGAGGACTTAGATTTCATGGTAATGTAAACATTCCAAAGTTGGTTTCATATAAATAAAATTGTTAAGTACATTGGAAAAATTTTAAGTTAGTTAATTACATTCTCCTATCCTAAACTCTGATAATTGTTATAAGTGAGGTATTTTAGGATAACTACTAAATGCCAAAATTTCCATAACAATATCAGAATCATTGCTTATTACTCTCCTATTTTATTAGTAAAAGGCCATTACTTTTCTCCTTGAAAATTTAGGAATACATGTTTCATCTTATCCTCACAGAACATTAATAAATGTGAGTATTATAGTGACTATAATGATAGGAGTTTCAAAAAAATTACTATCTGATGGTATTTTGTAAATCCCTCATACCCCATGAAATTTAAGAAAAATTTGGATCTAATCCACTGACTTTGCCTTATCTTCAAGCCATTGTCTTTTCTTCAGTTTATTATCAAACATTTTAAAGAATAATTTATAGTGGCTTCTTTTTCTTTCTGAATATCTGGCTTTTGTTTCTGATAGTCACTGAAGAAATGGGTACTAACATCACCAATTCCCACACATTGCTAAGTATAGTAACCTTTATTAGGCTTTATTTTGCTCTCTCTTCTTGAAATTCACTTTCTTCCTTTTATCCATGTTTAAGTTTTAGCTCAATTTTTTATGGAGTTAGTAAAATCTCATTCCACTACAAATTATTTAATCTCTTAGTGCCTTGGGTTGTCAACCTATAAAATATGAACTGGCAGTGCCGATGCCCTCAGGCACTGCCATGAGGATTGTAAAACTCAGTTGCTAGTCCCTGTCAGTGGAATCACTCAATCTAACTTCAATTTGCTTATGCCAGTTTCAACATAGATTGTCTTGGGAGCTTTCTCCTTTTGGCCCATATCATTTATGAAATTTGGTCTCCCAGGTTGCTATGATAAGGGACGAGAGCAAGGAAGGAGACATGCGGACTCCTGATTTCATGTCACTAATGCTTGTAATTTATTGATCAAAGTCATTCACATGACCCCAATGCAAATGCAAGAAATTGTGTGATAACATGTTTGGTGAGCACTCACTGTTTAGGCTGCACCAAGTTTTCATAATAGTTCACTAACCACTCTTTTCCTTCCCATGGTCTTCCTGTATACTGGGATTCCATTTTTAGTCATCTTCTTTCAGGTTAAGAACATTCCCTTAGTGACTCAATTACTTACTTGCTTTATTATTGCTTATTCTGATTAATATAATCATTGGCCCCAAGGTTTGACATGTGTTTTCATATGTCTAACAGGTATCGAAAATCTGAAAAAAAAAATGCCAAAGGCATCTAATGAAACAACATATTCAGACTAGAACTATATTCTTTCATCCCAAACTTCTCCTTCCTTTATACACATTCACTAGCTATTCTGATGTATGTTTGTCATGGTTGTCTTAATTTTGTAAATATTATTCAAGCAAGCAATGATGTTAAAAGGTAGCAGTTGCTTATGCTTCAAAGGAAAGGCCTTTTTCCCATGCTAAAAGAGATATTTTGTTCAGTCTCACTTGGTATATTTAAGGAAATTTTGTTTGTAAAAAGGATTGTGTGGAAAGAAACATCCTCTCAGAAGAGGACAGAAAATTAAAGCAGAGAAAATAGGAAAAAGGTCAAGTGATGTTGGGTAACTGTCATTACATTTTAGATAATTGTTTAAAGTTCCAGTACAATGTCAATGTTTTATAAATTTAAGACCATCACATTAAAAATGCACATTTGTGAATAAAATGACTTTTATAAGAAAAACTCAATAGCAATGACGTAGGCTCATTTACATCTGAGGTTCATATAAGGTTCCCATGAAATAAGACTATATACTGTAATTGTTCTTTTTAAAAAAATTTTTTTTCTTGCAACAAAATTAATCAAGTCAGTTGATCTTGGCTGTTCCTATGACATCTACTTTATAAAGAACTTAGCAACATCATAAAGCTGCAAAATAAATCATAAGAAGTACTTTCTAATTAAAATTTATGAAAGTAAATTCTTATATTTTCCACTGTATATACACTATTTAAAACTTATCTGTTTTAAATGCATTAACTAAGTTTCAAAATATTTGAGTCTTTCATAAAATTAATATTCACATTCAGATTTATTTAGTCATTGTTCTTTTTTTTCTTTTTTTTTTTTTGAGACAGCGCCTCAAGCTGTCACCCTTGGTAGAGTGCCGTGGCATCACAGCTCACAGCAACTTCCAATTCCTGGGCTCAAGCAAGTCTCTTGCCTCCGCCTCCCAAGTAGCTGGGACTACAGGAGCCCGCCACAATGCCCAGCCATTTTTTGGTTGCAGCCGTCATTGTTGTTCTGCGGGCTGGGTTGGATTCCAACCTACCAGCTCAGGCGTACATGGCTGGTGCCTTAGCCCATTGAGCCACAGGCGCTGAGCCCCTTGTTCTCATAATAGGTACATTTAAGGAATATACTAAAAAGTAGAAAACTCCTCTGGGTAGAAGACCCTAGAAATATCCTTGTGAGCCCCTCAGGAGATAAATAAAGATTGAGAGATACCTCCATAACAGAAAATAAGATAATTATGAGGTTAGTATAAGCATAACTTTTAGCAAAGTAACAGTCTGAAATGAAAAACAACAAATGTATAGGGCCTATTTAATAACAAGTTACAACCCAAATCAAGATCTGTGTTAAAAGTTTACAGAGATTAATTAAGGAATGTTATAGATGGTTCTATCACAGGACATTTTTCACATATATGTTATATAGACTGAGTTTTGCCAAAAGAGCTCATCCTAAGTGTGAGATCTTCCAGATGTTTTTTTATATAAGTGTGAACGTGTATACATACACATATGTACATATAGGCAAAATATGGATAGATTTTGTTATAGAATAGCTTAATTTGGATATATTTAGTATATAATAATCTGCACAAAATTAAAATATATAATGTGATATGTTTTGATACATTTGTGACATGAAACCATTGTCACAATTGAGACATTCCTTGTGCCTTTTCTTAGTTCTGGAATTCCATATCTCCTTTACCCTCATCCATCTACAAAAAAACAAAACAATCAGTGCCCTGCTTTCTGTCACTAGAAATTAGTTTGAATTTTTGAGACATTTATAGAAATGGATTTAAAGAGCGAATTTATTCTTTTCTGGTTGATTTATTTCCTTCAGAATATTTCTGAGATTTATCTATGTTGTTGCACGTTCCGACAGTTCATTTCCTGCTATTATTGCCCGGGTTTCCATTGTAAGTACACATCACCATATTTTCATTCATTCATCTGATATTTGGGTTGTTTTCAGCTTTTGAATATAATACTCAAAATGAAGTGGCTACAAACCTTTGTGTATGTATTAGCCATTGTATGGAAATATGCATTTATATCTTTGGAGTTAGGAATGGGTTGGCTGAATTATTTGGTGGATGAGTGTTTAAATTTTTAGGGATCTGCCATGGCACATCCACCAAATAATTCAGCCAACTCATTCCTAACTCCAAAGATATAAATGGTCAGTTATATATATTGATATATATTATATATATTATATAACTAAATATATATTATATATTATACTATATATTATAACTAAATATATATAATATATGATATGTGTTATATATGTATAATATATAATATATATCAATATATATAACTGACCATTATATATATTTATTTATAACTGACCAAAATATATTTATTTGTACATATATACACATTTGTATATATATATATATATGTATGTATATATATATACACGTTCTAATAAGCCTACAGTGTTATCTTGGGGCATTGATAGTGTTGAGCGTCTTTATGTGCTTATCATCTATATATCTTCTTTGCTCAAACATTGGTTTCAATGTTTTGCCAGTTATTGTTAGTTTGGTGTTTATTATGTAGTGTTTAGAAAGTCTTTTATATATTCTGTACACAAATCATTAGGTCTGGTGTGATTAGGGCTGGGATGGATACGAACCCACCAGCTCAGGTGTATGTGGCTGGCACCTTAGCCTGTTGAGCCACAGGCTCCGAGCCTTCATTTTAACTCTTATAGACGCTTTTAATTTCCATCTGAATTTTATACTCAACTGAATTTGAACTGAGAAGCATGTTGGGATATTGATTTGCATTGAGTAAATCTATAGATTAAATTTTGAGAACTGGTGTCATCATAGGGTTAAATGTTTCTGCACATGTACATGATCTTTTTCCCCCGCTTATACATATTTTCTTTAATTCATCTGAGTAATTTTTATTTTATGTTACTGTGCACAGGTTTTGACATCTTGGTCAGTTTTATCCCTAGATATGTCATACGTTTTTTGTAATAGTGTAGGGTACTGTTACTTTTATTTTAAGTGATGGTATTTTTGTTGCTAGTATATAGAAACACAATTGACGGGCGGTGCCTGTGGCTCAGCGAGTAGGGCGCCGGCCCCATATACCGAAGGTGGCGGGTTCCAGCCCGGCCTTGGCGGAACTGCAAAACAGAAATAGCCAGGCGGGCACCTGTAGGCCCAGCTACATGGGAGGCTAAGGCAAGAGAATCGCCTAAGCCTAGGAGTTGGAGGTTGCTGTGAGCTGTGCGATGCCACTGTACTCTACTGAGGGTGATAAAGTGAGACTCTGTCTCTACAAAAAAAATTTTAAAAAAAGAAACACAATTGATTTGTGTGGTCCTATAACCTAAAACCTGCTATCATCAGATATTCATTCAAGTTGCTTTTAAAAATAAATTCCAGTAAATATTTTACAGAGGAAACCATCCCATATCTGAATATAGTTTTACTCCTTCCTTTCAATATTTCTTCTCTATTTTTTTCTGAATTGTATGTCATTGATTTCCAATACGATCTTATTTTATTTCTTTGTCTACTTACTGTTTAATCTATTCTTTGACTTTAATTTCTGAAGGTAGATTCTGATTTTGAAATTTCTAATAGAGGACTGTAGTATTATAAATTTCCACACATGCATTGCTTTGGTGGGATAAAGGTTTATATGATAAATAAAATTAAATATAATATAATGCAACTTAATTTATTGTATAAATAAAATTATTGTTCATTTATATCATATGATTATATATCATATAAATGAATTTATAGTTCAGAAACTTTCTAAAGTTGATTTTGACTTCTTTTTTTCATTGTTTTTTTTGACAATGTGTTATTTACTTTGTAAATAGTTGGGAATTTTCCCAGAGAATATTTACTCATTTAGAGATAGTATCTAAATTAATTCATTTGTGATCAGAAAACATACTCTTCTAGATTTAAGTTCCTTATTCATTGAACTTGGTTTTATAGACAGACAACAATGTCTTGTATAATAGAAATGTTCTGTTACATTTGTCTAAACTGTGTAATCTCCCTCCAATCATGAAACCAACACTACCAATAAGGGCATAAACATCCATTCCAGTGTTTCTTCTCACTCTTTTAACTTTATTAGTATTATTATTATTATTGTGGTGGTAGTGATAAGAACTCTTATGATCCATTTTCTTAGCAAATTTTAAGTATACAACACTGTATTGTTAGTTGTAGATATTATGCATATACAATTATCTGAAACTACAGTTGTAACTATTAAATACTTTATAGCCTTTTGCATGTTAACCACACCTTAATAAAGTTGCTTTCAAAACCAAATCAAAACAAAACAGACAGAAAACAAGATGTGGTATGTGGGTTTTGTGTGGAGTGCTTCACAAATGTTAGTTAGGTCAGATTGGTGAACAACTTCATCTATTTTACTTATATTTTTGTCCTAATTATTTAATCAGTAATTAAGAGAAAAGAACAAAAATAGTTGACCTATGTATTTGTTTAATTCGTCTTTTCATTCTTTGAACTTTTGACTAATTACATAGCAGAAGGTGAGTGGCCAGTGAGTGAAGAATCATCTGTACTTACTTCTGTTCCCTATCTCTTGTATCACCACCAGAGCTCTGCCTCCTGACAGATCAGCTGTGCATTAAATTCCTTTTGGGCACAATCCAAACCCTATGGAAAACTGTGTGTGCAAGAGATATAAGTTGTGCACTCCTTCTGAGAATCTAATGCCTGATGATCTGAGGTGGAGCTGAAGTGCTGGGGAACCCCTGCAAATACCTGTTATTATAGCAGAGAGGTTTGACTGCACAGAGACCATAATAAATCAATTGCTTGCAGACTCATACAAGAACCATACCCCCCCACAGCATCTCAGTCTGTGGAAAAATTGTCCTCCATGAAACCAGTCACAGGTACCAAAAAAGTTGGCGACCAATGCTTTAAGTGATTTAAACTTAGTGCAAATAAACCATACACACATGTATGCAAAAATCTAAGGAAGTGTTTGAGGAATAAAAGGAAAATGAAAGAAAATTGGATCACTAACATACTGATTTAATGGTAATATAAACTCTTTAGAGTATCTCATAGAAAACATATTGATATTTCAAATGAAGCTGAATAGAATCTTAATTACCTATATCTACACATTCTAAAATTCCTATTGAAGAGACTTTGAATATTAAATATAAAATTACATATATAATGTTAAACTATAATGCATATATTTTGGATTAGAGAAGTCACAAAAAGTAAAATATGGTATCAGATATAAAAATAAATTTGATTTGGAAAGAGTAGTTTTATTTCTGTTTTCCTGGATTTCTCTGTTTTCAGGCTTAAATAAAATAGTTGCAAATTATTTATAACAGTATTATCTTTGGGATTGAAAGAAAAGGATGATTTAAAAACAAATTCCCTATATTGTTTATTGGCTTGCACCAGTAAGAAATGTTGTTTCACCTAATGCGTCAAAAAATAAGTTAGTAAGGAATGTAATTTAAATAAATGAATATAAAATCTAAGTGTTTAATTTAAAAAAAACCCTGAAATTGTAGCTTTTGGTCTTTCTTTTCTTTTCTCTTTTTGCCTATACCTGCAAAGACCCCTGTGGTTTAAATAACTAGTATGTGTACACTAATAAAAATCCCATTAAATTAAATGGCCAGCAGGCATGTGGAATGTCCTGTTGCAATCTCAGAAGACAGTTTGTTACCAGACACCCTGCTATGAACATTTTATTTTATCAGGGTTAAGAAAAACATTTATAAAATCTATTTATTTCTATTTTAAAAGTTTAGAGGATACTGGAAGCGGTGGCTCTATAATTTTTCCTTCTCTTTTAGAATGAAATGGTTGGGTGGATTCCACATCAGGCACTATGTAGAATACCCTATAGCAAATGTATATAATCAACACAATTGGCCAATAATTTTCATTCTCTCAACTATTATTTCTTTTTTCCATTTGTGAGGAATAAAAGTGGCAATTCAGTGCATACTGTGTTATAGGAAAGTGTTTACAGCACACACTGTACCTGTGTTCTGGCAGAAATAATTTCAAAAATGTAGATCTATTTTTTCTTGCAAATGTTCACTGCCTTGCTTTAACTCTCTTACTTTTTAAATATGAGTGTGAGTTCATATTCGGTGCAGAATGTAGAGCATCTTAGAATAGTTTAAAGTGGTACTTCCTATAGCAGACTCAACTTATGTAACAAATAACAAAGAAAAGTTGGGAACGGTGAGGTTGGAGAAATGGTAAAAAGTACAGGGAATGTAAGATTAACATAAAACAGAAAAAGACAATGGAAATTGGCAAAATTCTCTGGTGAAAACAGCAAATGGCCAAAAGAGAGAAACAATGGCTTTATAAAATCAGAGAATCAATTTCCTCTTCTGATTAGCTGAATACAAAAATAAAAACAATGATGCTGGTTCTGCATTATTTAGAGTAAGCAAGTGGCAAATATGTTTTAGCTTCTGTGTTCTCAGAAGACAAGAAGCAAAGTAGAAAACAGATAACACAATCTGGAGAGTGTGAAAGACATGTTCAATGGAAGAAAGGAAACTTTGCTGAACAGGGAGGTTATTCCTGTTAGCTCAAAGCCTCCATACAGGTTACATATAGGAGACAGCATTAAATGTTTAGTAAAGGACAATGAAGTCAGGACAGGCACTAAAGTCTCAAAATAACTGAGCACCTCTAGAAACTGAAGGAAAAAATAACATGCACTTATATAAGATCTAAGTGGAAAATGTTTCCCATTTACAGGCAAGATAGGGGATTTGCATAACAAGGTAACACAGAAAATTTTAATATCCAGACTAAATATTTAAAGAATAATTGATAAATATGTTATATAATTTATAAATCAAATTTCTTAAAGACTAAAGACATTCTATCTGCAAATAAAACTGATGGTAAATCTAGCATTTTCACCAAAAATAGCATTTTACCAAAAAGTAAATGGAAGGTATTTTAACCCAATAATAATTAGTGAATTTAAGTGGAATCTATTTTAAAACTGATGGTAAATCTAGCATTTTCACCAAAATCTAGCATTTTACCAAAAAGTAAATGGAAGGTATTTTAACCCAATAATATATTAGTGAATTTAAGTGGAATCTATTTTAATGAAGTATTATATTTAGAAATAAAATAAAATTGTATTGAATGAATCATCTGGGTTTCAAATCAATTATTGATCAAGAAAACTAAAATACTTATTATTATGAATATAGTATCAGCGTTTAGATTTTGGTTTAAAGATGGTTTTCAGTTGCATTGGTATAGTGTTGAGAAAGGTTACTTTAAAATTCCTAGACAGCGTCTATCTAGATGTACTTCTTAAGGAAACTACTTCAATCATGTAGCAACATGGATTCAAACATCTCTTTTTTTTTTTCATAAAGGAAACTTTTTATTCTTTTTTTTTAAGAAATAAAATGTTTTTCTTTCTTTCTTTTAAAAATGCAGGTACAACTTTTAGGTTACATTGTTCTCACTTCCAGGGTAAAGTTCCATAAGAAGAGCCTCTCATCTAGGGGGTGCGTTATACAGCCTCACAATGTGCAAATTAGGTGAGATCCTGCCTCATGCCCTTTGAAGCTCTTGCTGCCAAACGTCCTTCCCACTCCCATCTCCCGCATCCCTCTACCCTGAACTAGACTATGTTAGTGTTTTATTGCTCTTATGTACATGTAATTGTTTATATATTAATTTCATATTAGTAGGGGTACATTGGATATTTATTTTTCCATTCTTGTGACACTTAACTAAGAAGAATGCATTACAACTTCATCCAGGTAAGTGTAAAAGATGTAAAATCTCCATCTTTTTTAGTGGCTGAACAATGTCCAATGGTATACATATGCTGCAGTTTGTTGATCCATTCACGGGTTGATGGGCACTTAGGTTGCATCCACGACTTGACAATTATGAATTGAGCTGCAATAAACATTCTAGTGCAAATGTCCTTTATGGTAAAATGAGTTTTTTTCTTCTAGTTACATACCTAGTAATGGGATTGCAAGGTCAAATGGAAGATCTACTTTTAGATCTTTGAGGATTCTCCATACTTCTCTCTAAAAAGACTGCATTAGGTTGCAATCCCACCAAAAGTGTAGAAGTGTTGTCTTCTCTCCACATCCACACCAGCGTCTGGTGTTTTGGGACTTTGGGCTAATCTTGCTGGGGTTAGGTAATATCTTCGAGTGGTTTTTATTTGCATTTCTCTGATGATTAAAGATGACGAGCATTTTTTCATGTGTTGTTTGGCCATTCAACTGTCATCCTCAGGGAAGTTTCTGTTCACATCTCTTGCCCTGTTACAAAGAGGGTTGTTTGCACTTTTCTTATAGTTTAATTTGTGTTATTTGTATAGTCTAGTTATCAGGCCTTTGTCAGATTCATAACATGCAAAAATCTTCTCCCACTCTGAAGGCTGTTTATTTTGCCTGTGGTAGACTTAGCTGTGTAAAAGCTTTATAGCTTGTTCAAATCCCAGTTATTTATTTTTGGTGTTGCTTCAATTGCTAGAGGGGATCTTCCTCACAAAGTTTTTTGCCCAGGCTGATATCTTCAAGTGTTTTCCCCACACTCTTTTCTAGAATTTTTATTGTTTCTTTTATCCAATGAGAATCAATTTTTGTCAATGGTGAGAGATGCAGATCCAGTTTTAGTCTTCTAAATGGAGATAACCAGTTCTCCCAACACTAGTTGTTAAATAAGGATTCGCTTCCCCCTTGATGGTTTTTGTTAGGCTTATCAAAGATTAAATGACACAAGTCACTGGATTCATCTCTAGATTTTCTATCTTATTAGAAGATAATATTCTATCTACATCTCTATTTTTGTGTCCGTATCATGCTGCTTTGATCACTATAGACTATAACCTGAAGTCTGGTAATGTGATGCATCCTGATTTATTTTTATTTCTGAGAACTATGTTTGCTATTCAGGGTTTTTCCTGATTCCATATGAATCAAAGTACTATTTTTTTTTTAAATTTTTTTGAAGTATGACATTGATGCTTCGATGGAAATTGCATTAAATATGCAGATTGCTTTGGGTAGCATGGACTTTTTTTTTTTAATAATTTTATTGAATCATAATTATGTACATTGGTGCAATCACAGGGCACAATTCATATACATTCAGAAATATTTTGATTATACTATTACAGATATCCTTCATGGGGTTTCCTTGATCACTATATAAAGACATTAATACTCTACCTTTAATAAGTTTTGCCAGTACCCTGCTAAGATGCACCGTAGATGTGTTCCCACTACGCAAATATGGTTTTTTAAACTCTCTTTAAAATCATTGCTTTATGCTTTCTCTTAATAAAATATACAATTTAATATAATTTAAAAATAGTTTCATGTTTGGTGCCTTTAAAGAACACTGGCCTACATAGACCCAATGTAAACAATTACTGACTAATACGAGGTCTGTCAACTGGAATATTCGTGAATGCTAATATTAGAATCTCAACTAAAAACAGTTCAAACAGTGAAACATTCATTAGCTCACTTCAAAACTGGAGGGATGGCAATTTAAACATTGTTTAAACCTGCAGAATTTTTCATCCTTCTAGTCTGCCTTTCTCAGCATAAAAACAGTGTAGACAAATGGGAACTCTCTAAAGAAAAGGAAACAGTGTTAAGCAGGTAATCAAGTATATTTTTCATACCCACAATACCAGAAACAGCTGGCTTTTAAATGAAACTTTGTAAAACAAAAGAAAAGTCTCCTACAAATTCAAGGGATGGAAAAGAGAGAATTATTCAAAATGAGGAGATTATATTTAGTCCCCACCAAAGAGATTCCCTAGCATTGATTTTTTAACACTTGCCCTGGAAAGTAGGGCAAGATTTAAAGATATTTTTAATAATATCCCGTCTGTCATGAATTTGAAATAAACTGCTAAAATACATTTGAGTGATTTGAACAGTGCTGTCATGCCTCCTACTTTTGAATTTAAGTCAGGACTATTATTTTTTAACCTTTGATTTGGAGAAGCACTTTGTATTTATGGAGCATATTCAATCTAGGAAACAAAAGGCCGTCCATATACTGATTTACTAACTATAGGCTGTGCCCTACACTTGACTATTCACCATTATGCTCCTCTTTGGAGTCTTAGGACAAAAAAATGTATTTTCTCCCAGTACTAAAATAAATTCAGTCATGTCTGCTGGGCTATTTGGAAGCCAGTCAATCGCATAAATTAACACTCAGTAACAGCTTAGACTTGCCCCTCAAACATTTTTTACTGTAGGAACATAGCAAAAATCTCTTGCTTACATCTGACTAGAGAGAGAATAGACAAAGGGAGAAAAGAGGGTATGAAAGAAAAGGAGAGAAAGAAAAAAAATGCCTTAAAGGGCAAAAATTGAATAGGAAATATTTTCATTTATAAAAATAAAAATTCAGTTCCAATAAACTCTTGTTTCTGAGATGAAAATAAAAAATCCAGTAGTTTTGAGTCCATCAGAAACAAAATCAAATATGCCTCTTAGTCTTAACTATGCAGATACTATTTTAAGGAGAAACAAAGTAAAATAGTGAAAAGACTTAGACATTCTTAGCCGGCAGAACTTGGCTTAGATGTGCTGGTTGCTATGCAAAAATTTCAAAAAACCTTCTTCTTTTTGGTTGACAAATGTAAATTTCATTTATTTATCTGAAGAACTACAGTACCAAAACACACTTTTGTTAAGTCATGTAGAAATAAATTGCACATGGATTTGTACTTGTGTATATATTTGTGTGTATTCAGATGCAGATATTCACATATGCATGTAGGCATGTGTGCATTAGATCGAATTCCTATGTATTTTATGAATGGATAAAAATTTGTACATACACAAACAAATCTGTTTTTGTTTACAAACAAAAATTTTATTCAATATGGTATATTGAAATTGAAGTTGATTGTGACTTATATTAACCAGTGCCTTAATATTAGCAGTCTCTTTCATTCATTAATCGAAGCTAATAATTTTATCATTATTAAAATATAAAAAGTTTGCTACATACACACATAAAAAAATCAATCAACAATGGAAACCTGGAAAACAAACAATTTAATACAAATAATTTTTAAGAGTTTTTCTTTACGTAGACATAAACACATCAATTCTTTTTGAACTACTTTCTTTATAATGTGGTTAAGGACATGTTTAGGAAAATCTAAGTAGCATAAAACAATTATGGAATATTCATTCACATTCAATTATACTATTAGGTTATTAAGTATGAAAGGTCTGATTTCCTTAAGCACTAAGTTTAATAGTTGATATCACTGACATTTCATTTTGACACTTCTTCTGAAGGTATACCTCATCCTTTCAGTTGTGTGTTTTAGCATGTGATTATCTTTTAAATTTTTTAGAGCAATTTTTGTGAAACTGTGGCTAAGTAAAAATAGTGGGATCTTTTTTAATATCGGTTGCATCATGGAGCCAAAGCAGCACAGACAACTCAAAATATCAGCGGAATGTTTGGGATGGACATGGCTAATGAACGCACAATATGTTGATGGTTTGAGGAGTTCTGTTCTGGGTTTTTTAATGTTGACAATGAGCCAGAAGGCAACCTGAGAATAAGGTAAATAACGATGAGCTGAAAGACATAGTGAAAAGCAAATCCATCTTAAACCTACAGGGAATTAGCAGCGAGGTTTGACGTTACCATTCCAACAATATTGGACCATTTCAAGCAAAACGGCAGGGTAAGAAGCTGGATGGATGGGTTCTGCATGAATTAAATGAGTGCCAGGGGAGAAATCATCCCAAAGCTAGTCTTTCTTTGCTGTCATGGCATATAGGTGAACCAGTTCTATATTGTGCTGTTATATGTGATGAAAAGTGGATTCTTTTTGACAATCACAAATATTTGGACAAATATGTGTATGAAATGCAAAACAGTCCAAAACTGAGTATTCATCAAAATAAGCTGATTGTGTCTGTTCAGGGGTCCACTGCTGATATTATCCCCTACAGCTTCATGAAACCTGGCCCATTGATTACAGCAAACATCCACTGCAACCAATTGGACAAAATGAGGAAGGTTGCCATTCAGAACCCGAGATTAGTCAATAGAGACAGGCCAGTCTTCTTGCAAAACAACAATGCACCATGTGTCGTATAAGCAGCACTGCTCAAACTACAAAAGCTGGACTTGGAATCTCTCTGTCATCCACTTCGCCAGACCTTGTACCAAGTGACTAGTGTTTCTTCCAGGTTTTGGGACCCTTCTTGCAAAAAAAAAAATATTCAATTCTCAACAAACTGTAGAAAACATCTCTTGCAATGTCATGGCCACTTGCTCTCCAAGCCAGTAAGATGACCAAATTGCTTCAACAGTTTAGGGGCATACGTTGATATCCTGGAGATAATCCATATGATGAGCCTTCTTTTTTCTTTTTTTGGGGGGGGAGGGGGGAAATACAATAAAGTAAATGTTGGATTCAAAATCAGACATTTCTTATTGGATGACCAAATACTATTCCTTTGCTAATACTGATACTATAATTTGAGTCAATGACAATCCTTACTCACTCTGTTAATATGCTCTGAAAGATATTCAGTCCTGAAATATAGTGTTTTTTTGCGAAGCCAGTTCTGAACTCATACTGATAACTTAATTATGACAGATGTTCTAGCATCTGGTTTCTATTTCATGCTGAACGGAGAACATCTAAAAAATTTTAAGTAAACTGAATGAGTAAATATGTTCCAATGAATCCTTTTGACACCTAAACATTCAAAATTTGATCTATAGAAAACTCTGAAATAAATTTATATACTAGACCAAAGTATTCATGTATTATACAGGGTGTCCATAAAGTTTGTGTGCAGTTTAAAATACTTACCTACTTTAAATTGCACATGAACTTTCTGAACACCCTGTATATTCCTAAGCTCTCATATCTGAATAATATAGTTCAATTATGAAAACTTGAATCTTGTTCTTACTCACTAGCATAGAGGCATATTCTAGTTTCATTTAGGAATTGGTTTCCTAGGCATGGGATGCCAAATTTTAAAACCAGAGAAAGCTGAGAAGACTAGAATGGCTTAATGCCACATTTATTTAACAAAGTAATAAACTCACCTTGTTTACATACATAGAATTCACTTGGAAAACATAACCAGACTTCACATAATTAACAAGTATAGCATATTTTTAGAAAAATTAATTCTCATGAGACTAAGTCAATAACTCAATATATACGTAATTAATACTATATGTAGCAGATATTTTTTAAATGGGACAATAACAGATACAAGGTAATTATTATAGTATTCATTCCCTGATTTTTATAATAATACCTCAACCAAGTGCTCAAAACTTATATATTGCAGACTTACAATATGGATGTTTTAAATTACAGCCAGGTGCATACCTATATGCTGTGTTGGAAACACCAAATTAAGACCGAGTAACTTTCATTATCATATCAACACTTTTCTCAATACACACACAAAAAAAATGTATTTTACAAGCTCTATAACTCTTTAATACATTACAATCTCTTAATATACTCATTGGAATAAATAATTGTACGTTGCCTTTTACTATAACTATTAACTCATAAGATTATGGTTTTTGTTTTTTTGTACCACAACTGCAAGTCACAATACCAGCAAAAAAGATGATTTTAGATATGGTTGGAATTCAAAACTATTCTTTCAAAGGCCACAGAGGATACTGAATAAAACTTGTTTACTGATGGGTCCATCTTGTACCTCTCATGTGGTAGACAGAATAACAGGCCCTACAGAGTTTAACAAAAGTTAGAAATAACAAAGTGCTGGAAAAAATCGAAGCATCATCTAGAAACCTTCTCTGCCTATCACATGCACAAGCCCAGAATGATGCGTGTATCTGCACAGATAATATTAAACTCTTTTTATTTTTATTTATTTATTTTTTTGAGACAGAGCCTCAAGCTGTCGCCCTGGGTAGAGTGCTTTGGCATCACAGCTCACAGCAACCTCCAACTCCTGGGCTTAAGCGATTCTCTTGCCCCAGCCTCCCAAGTAGCTGAGACTATAGGTGCCCACCACAACACCCAACCATTTTTTGGTTGTAGTTGTCATTTCTGTTTGGCAGGCCAAGGCCAAACATTCCAATCCACCAGCTCTGGCATATGTGGCTGGCGTCTTAGCCTCTTGAGCTACAGACGCCGAGCCAATATTAAACTCTTAAAGAAAAATGATCCTTATCTTAAGTAAATTCATCTGTAAAATTAATCATTCTTTTAAAAAGAGGATATCATTGTTACCCGAAAAGAACAGAACAATGAAAGAACTTTTATCATTGACATGGTCATCTAACTTATGAAGGGGAATTCAGAAGTATTAACAAAAATGTTGAAAAACCAAAATAGAAATTAACATAAATTACAATATTATAACAACTATGCTGTTAATTTTCTAATGTATGTGATACACTCACAGATTTTGTTAGGTTATTTATAACCTACATTCTAATGGTATATACTTTATATGTCAAATATGTATTTGTAAAGTTAATAAAAAAATGAAGAATTTATTTTTATGAAGGCCCTGTTGCAAATAGCTATTATTTTTAGCATTTGGTATATCTCAGGATTTTAGTGAAATAAGGAAGAATGAGGCTGGGTATGGTGGTTCACATCTATAACTCTAGCATTTGGAGAGGTTCGGGTGGGACCCCAGGACTTCAACACTAGCCTGGGCAATGTAAGACCCTGTCTCTCCAAAAAAAAACAAAGTGTATGTGTGTGTATATATATATATTTATATATAAAAATAAATTAGCTAGGCCTGGTGGCACTGGGGCTAATCTGTAGTTCTAGCTATACTGGGGGGGGCAAAAACAGGAATTTCAGGTTGCAATAAGCTATATTATGACTCCCCTGTACTCTAGCCTAAGCAACAGAGTGAGACTGTCTCAGAGAAAAGTAAAAGAGGGTAATAATGTGTTCTAAAGTAATAATATTCTAAACTTTCATACAGAGTTATCCTATCAAAACATAAAAACAAATACTGAAGCAGTGGCAACACCCACAGTTACTAGTAAAAGCAAGCAAGATATAGCACATATATTTATGAAGAGCAATTACATCCACTTTAGAGGGTTATTTTTCATACATACAAAATTTATGTTGTAAAGAAACAGCACATGCACATAGACATCAAAGCATAAATTCCAAAGTCACTTGCTTACTCCTAGTGACTGAAGGTAATTACTTTTTTTAAAGTTAATGTTTGATCTAAATAGTGTTTATCAAAAATTTAGGTATATGTAGGAAGTTTTTGAGGAGTTGTGATGTTCTCTAGCTTGCTAGTGTTACCCTGTAGAATGCACAACTGAAAGTCTCCTAGTAATAATCTCAAGTTATGAGAATATTTCAGAAAAAGCACAGATGTGGCTCAAGGAAACAAAGTGGCAGGTAGGTGTCGGAGGAAGGAGTGTCAGGACTCAGGATCGTGAATCCAGACCCTTTTCTCCCGTAGCACACAGCCATCTCCAGACCTACGCCTGTGTGTGTCTCTGGTAAAAAGGTCTATAATAAAGAGGAAATAAAAGTTAAAATTGTTTCTTTGAGTAAAGTATTTTTTGGCAATGAGATCAAAAACAAAAATAGTCATACCACCAGCAAAAGCTTCATAAATGTCTGAAAGTGGGACTCTCTTCCCGGACCTGAAGTTTTGGAGGGGAGAGAAGAAGGAGGCATTCTTCAGCAAACGTGTCCTTGACACACTGTTGCAATGGAAAAAATATGAGTAGTGCCTTGAAGCTGAAAGGGGATATTAGGTTAGAGGCCAATCTACCTCGGGTTGGGAAAGGTGAATCCTTCAGACAGAGCATGTTACAGTGTTCCTGAAAGCCTACTGGTGCCAAGCCCAGTGGATTGCTTAAACTCAGGAGTTCCACACAAGCCTGAGCAAGAGCTGGAGAAACTAGTCAGGAGCACATGCATAGTAATACAAAATACACAAGACCACACACAATTACATCATCACATCATGCAGCTTTTAGAAAACTCTATCTACAATTGTGAAAGAATAAGAGGAAAAACAAATATAATGCTTTTGTGGTATTATGAATACAAACGACTTTGTGTCCCTCTAAATTAGCCTGCCTCGTACGTTGTGAACTGCTAGTTTGAAGAATGTTTTCAATTCTTGGGATTTTTAAATTTATTTTATTTCCCCAGAAATGGTTCACGTGGTGAACCTCTTTGTCCTTTTATGATACTCACATATTTGATTTGATTATCAATAAAGTAAAACATAAGTATATTAAATAGTCTCAACCCAAGGAAGTCTTCAAGAGCTAGGTTCTCTAGGGCAGGTAGAAAATCATTTAGTCTCTTTGTTTTTTATCTTTTCAGATAATTAATAAAATTGTACTTTATTACAAGTCTTATCACTTTTTTCACCACAGCCCTGTTTTTTGAAATAAAGGTATAAAATATTCATACCATTCATTGTAGAAAATTTTTTTAAAAGTATAAGTATAAAGAACATTATTAACTTTATCTGAAGCTTCACCACGCACAAATCATAAATTATAAAGCTTTATGAGTTCCTCTATTATCATTTCATATGTTATTTGTACAAAATACTAGAATAATATTCACTTTAAATATTGTCATACTCTAGATAGGTACCTGGGAACTATGTGTTAAAGTCATATTAAGCAAGATGATCCTTTACTACAATTTGCTATTATTATCATTCATCTAACAGAATCATTGTTTGTTCCAGTACAATATTGTTTTAACTATTGAAAGGCAAGCATACATTTAAATATATTGCAACCGTTCTTCATTTCTCAAACATGTTCAATGTTTGATGTATTTCTTTGTTCTCACATTAAAAGTTTTGAATAACTTTATGTAATTGGAAAATATATTAGGCTTATGGTGATATAATAGATGAAGATGTAATTCAGAAATATTTATAGTATCTTTTAGGCATATTTTTGATTAAACAATGACATGATACTGAGAACAATAATGGACATCCATAATAAAAATTAACTTCTGAGAGAGTCCATTATTTGGCTTATTTTAATGGATAGTATATTTATTTCATTTCAGTTTCCACTTTGCTCTAGATACATGTAATTTCTGTCTCGTTATTGGTGATATAAGTGAAAGGCGTTGACTTCTGAAATGGTCTGCTATAAGAAATTAGTGCACCAAACTCTTATAGTAGTGTGTACATGTATGTATTTAGCTACTTGTATGCATTTCCAAGTAGATCATTGTTTTATTTCTTAGAACTAGCCAATATTTTTTAATATCAATCTATTTATTCTTATTCTAGTTCTTCGTAGGAAGCATTAAATATTTAAGTGTGCATTCCCTTATTTTCTTTCCTTTTTTTTTTAGAGACAGAGTCTCACTTTGTTGCCCTTGGTAGAGTGCAGTGGCGTCACAGCTCACAGCAACCTCCAGCTCTTGGGGTTAGGCAATTCTCTTGCCTCAGCCTCCTAAGTAGCTGGGACTACAGGCACCCACCACAGTGCCTGGCTATTTTTTTGTTGCAGTGTGGCCGGGGCCGGGCTTGAACCCGCCACCCTCAGTATATGGGGCCTGCGCCCTAGTCACTGAGCCACAGGTGCAGCCCAGAATTCCCTTATTTTCAATACTTAGTACTCTGCTGCCAATAATTTGCCGTTAAATATGTTAATGTTTAATAGATTTAATAGATTCAAGATTATAAAGTTGAGAGGATATATCAAATTATTATATCCATATTAATTATTAAAATGCTAATATTTAATAGCTAAATTTAACTGTTATCATATTCAAGATTATGATGAGATGTGATCTCAAATTTATATTTTCCTTTTTTCTAAAATAATCCATTACTTTATCCTCAAATATCTTCTCAAAAGCTCTTTGATCACATATATCATGCTAGTAATTTTCTGATAAAGTGAGGTCATGACATTGTATTTCCCAATAGACTATATGTGAAGCTTGAGCAGGGATTAGATTTAATGTCTAGTATTACAAAGAGATACCTCATTAAATTATAAATGTCGAGTAGGTTTAGAAGACTCAGCCAATTAAATTTTTGCTCTTAACACTCATTCGTATGGTTCGTACATGCAGTGCTAAGGAGGGAAATCCCTGCAACTATTGTCTCATTTTTTAATCCTCTGACTTGATGAAATGCATGATAAAATGTAATCCACTGATATTGTGCTCCTGGGAATCTTTCTTTCTGTGTGGCTCTTAGTTTAATTAAGAATTCTATAAATCTCTATAAGTCTTTTAGTCCTGCTCAAAATTCTTGTCCTTGTATATTGATATCTCTGAATAGTTTAATTTAGAATAACTCAGCCACCATTCACTGAGTAGTAGAATTCAATATTTTTCAAGGAAAAAATCAGAGAGAAAGTCAACTTTTTTATAAATAGACAATCACTCAAATTTTTCATTAATTCAGTCTTAAACCTGAGGATTAGTAAACTGAAAGTGACACTGAAATTTCGACGTTTTCCCTTGTTTCAGTTAAATTCCACACACTGAAACTTGTATGCCATAAAGTGAAATAAGGATAGTTTAATTTTTTCCCTAAGTCTACTCCGTAGTAAACTGTTTACAAAAATGACTCCAAATAATGGTACTCCTAATCATATCCCTTGAAATTTGACTTTGTAATACTCCTGACTAAAAATAGGAGTCTCTTCTCCCCTTTTGAAATCTTGGCTGCAGTGTTAGGATTTATTTTAGTAAATATAATATGAAATTGAAGGTTTCCAGCTCCAGGCCTTATTCCTGAAATATCTTAATCTTTCACCTTTGTATTCGGATCCCTTCCATTACCATTAGAAAAATGCTGGAGAAGAGTTCAGTTTTCAAATCTGTTTCAAATCTGGGAAAGTTGATGAAATTATCCATAAGTTTCCTACTGTTGTACTAATAGGAAAACAGACTGTATAAGCCCTAGAGCTAGTAACATGGCCTTCGCCTTGCCCTTGATCACACTAACCTCATATCCTTTTTGTATACCCTCAAGCTATTTTGAGATCATCTTGAAACCCTTTCCTGCCCTGCTTTCCACACAAAATCATTATTGTACATGTAGTATAGTTGGACATTCATACATACATACATATATATATATTTTAATCATATGTGTTGTATTATCAGTTCAACAGGGAAATAAATTTTGGGAAGGGTTTCCATTCCATTCTGTTTCTGGAGATATCTAAAATGCAATAAACTCATGACCCATAAATCATTGAAGTTTACGGTTATTATGATTTATATTTATACAATATTTTGTATAAAAGTTTGTCAGATGCTTTTATTTTTCTTCGCAGTGTTGTGATATATTTCCACATAATGAATATGGGGTATCTTTTTAAGCGCTGTACATACATCAGAAGTTTAAAATAAGAATGAGGTATGTTTCATAAATGGCTGTTAGCTAAACTTCATGTGTAATTAAAACCTAACATAAAAAATTTGAAGAACTGTATTATTTATGGCCACAATAGCTATCTATTACCACCTAGTTAGTTATAAATAACTCACTTTTATTACCTTATAGACTTTATAAAATTGGATTTAGATCTTGCCTTATTCTGGGTCTTTTGCTTCGGACTCACAATGTTTCATTCAAAATATAGGCTGGGACTGCATTCTCATCTGAGGCTTGATTGTGGATGAGTCTACTTTCAAACACCTCAGAATGGTAGAATTAACTTCCTTGCAATTCTAAGATTGATGAGTTTATTTTAAAGGTGTTTTTTTTCTCTTTCAAAGTTAAGATATAAAAGTAATCAAAATGCATTTGTTGAATAAGCAATAATAAAGTGTTTAATTGATAAATAAATGTGATTTTTTTTTTTTTTTGCAGTTTTTGGACGGAGTCAGGATTGAACCCACCACTTCCGGTATATGGGGATGGTTCCCTACTCCTTTGAGCCACAGGCACCACCCTATGTGATATTTTTCCTTTACTTTCACCAGTATCTTTCTTGGTTAAAAACACTTCTGTAATAAAACTAAAAATTTCCTTGGTGACTAAAAAGAAAAAAGTAGAGTGTAACAGATATATAAACAGGGAGGTTTGAATTAGTTTAGTCAAGTCTCAGGACATTGGTGCTTTTTTGTTGTTGACGTTTGTTTGTTTTGCATGATGTACAGTAAGCAAGAAACATGACACGGTGCCAGATCTTGGGAGAGGGTCTTCCCCATACCATAAAGAACAACGAAGAACTCAAACAGACCAGCCTGGCAAACAGGAGATGCAATCCCAGTGCTAGTCAATGATAAGTTGATGTGACTTCAGCTCCACTGGGCTCTGACATTGGATGATCTCCTTCAGAAGCCCCTCTGCATTCTTCATTCCAGTCTTCATTCGAGAAACCCCATTGCTTGAAGCTCCTGCTGTGATCTCTTTTAAAGGTATCTCTTTCTCTTCATGTTTCTAAAACTACAAACCCCTCACTTAGATTCTAGTGGGGTTAAAGGCATTGGTACAGACATTTCTTTGTTTTCTTTTCAAAAGAATATATATTATTTCTTGATTTTCTTGACATTTTATTTATTTATTTTTTTTTTATTTTCACAAGCCTGTCGAGGTAAGTCCAAACAACAATATTGTGGTTTTTACTTCTATATTCTTAGCAAGTCAACAATGTAGAATAGCTTTTATAAGAATGTTCAAGAATAGCCCAAATATCAGTATTTTAAGACACAGTCCAGAACAAATGAATGAAAGAAGGAAAGAAGAAAGGAAGGAAAGAATGTATGGATGAATGGATGCCTAAGAGGATGGTAATGAAACACAAGTGTTACACAAATACAGCACATGTTCAAGCTATGGTTTGATCCCAAGTAAGAAATAAGCAATGTGGAAACCAAAGTTGTATTGGTATCTTTTTTTAAGTTTCGATAGAATACATACAATCTGACCTCCTGATAGGTATTTGTCAAGAATTTTAGAGAAATTATGTTTTTCATGGGTTTTCTATCATTTAATTGATTCAATTTCTGATAATTATACTTTAAGAAAGATATAACTCATTTGATTAAATGACTTGCTCAAACTTTTGTAGCAACTGAGGAGACAACAAAGGACTTTAGTTTTTCTTTTTCCTTTTTTTTTGTTAGAATCTCACTCTGTTGCTCAGGCCACAGTACCACAGAATCAGCCTAGCCCACAGGCATCTCAAATCTTTGAGTTCAAGCAATCCTTTTCTCAGCCTCTGGAGTAACTGGAACTACTGGTGCCCGCCATGACTCCTGACTAATTTTTCCATTTTAAATAGAAATGGGGTTTGCTCTTGTTCAGGCTGGTCTCCATCTCCTGAGCTCAAGTGATCCTCTCAATTTGACCTCCCAGACTGCTAGGATTGTAGGCGGGAACGAACATGCCTGGCCTACAGGACCTTTAACTTTTTTTTTTTTTTTATAATTTTATTGAATCATAATTCTGTACATTGGTGCAATCATAGGGCATGATTCATATACATTCAGAAAACTTTATTCTGCAGTGCTTTCCACTGCTCTAGGTTGTCACATTTAGATATGCCTGAAGTTCGGCACCATGGCTCACGCAGAGTCATCCAGTGTAATCCCAACACTTGGGAGACCAAGGCAGGTGGCCTGCCCTGAGCTCACAGGTTCAAAACCAGCCTGAGCAAGAGTGAGATTCCATCTCAAAAATATAACCGGGTGTTGTGGCAGGCACCTGTAGTTCCAGCTACCTGGGAAGCTGAGGTAAGAGAATTGCTTGAGCCCAAGAGTATGAGAAGGCTGTGAGCCATGATGCCACAGTAATATGTCCAGGGTGACATAGTGAGATGCTGTCTTAAAAAAAAAAAAAAGAAAGAAGGAAAGAAAGAAAAAGAAAAGAAAAAAATGCTTGGCTAGGCACCTGAAGCTCAGTGGTTAGGGTGCTGGCCACATACACCAAGGCTGGCAGGTTTGAACCTGGCCCAAGACTGCTAAACAACAATGACAACTGCAACAAAAAAAATAGCAAGGCATTGTGATAGGTCTCTGTAGTCCCAGTTACTTGGGAGGCTGAGGAAAGAGAATCACTTCAGTCCAAGAGATGAGGTTGCCGTGAGCCGTGATGCCACAGCACTCTACTGATGGCAACATAATGAGACTCTGGTCTCAAAAAAAAAAAAAAAATCTAGTTATGCCTGAAGTTAATAAATACAAAATAGTGGAAACTGTAAAAACATTGGTTTTGAATCAAAGTCATAAATAAAGTCATAAATCAAGTTCTAAACATAATTTAAAATATAATATGGGTGTACGTTTAATTTACATCAACATATTCTCTACTGATATTTTTAGCAGGCTAAAATTTCTCAAAATAATTATATTTATGTTCTAGCCTATTTTATCAAACAGGGTTATAATACTTTCTTTGATACAGTTGATATTAAACTGCTTTCATTTCTGAGTGTATCAAACTATACCTTCTTTGGTCATATATGATTATGTAACTTGCTATAGCCATTTGATCATTTCATAAAAGAATTGGTACATAATAAAGCACTTAAAATTATGAAATTTACAATGGTTAAACTGCATATTACATTTTCTACTATTTTAAAAGGCAGAAAAATAATTTGTATAATTACACTCACATAATTCACCTCTACATATATATGATGCATAGCACCAAGATAATTAATTTTTCCTTGGTTTACTATCCAGAATGTGATCAAAGTTTTAGTGAATTAATTTGACCACCACTATGTGTAATGGGCTGAAGTTACATTAATCTACTAAGTGATAACCCCATCAAAGCTTATAAACAACTAATTCATCTGAATGTGAACTACCAAAATTGATTATATTTTCAACACCAGGAAAGAACATTATGCATTATTTTGCAATTTAAAATTAAACATTAGCTTCTGTGTGTGTGTGTTTGTGTGCATGCATGCATTGTCTTTTTTAAAACACCAGTTAATTTTTTATAGGGTGATAGGAGTTGGAGGATTGTAGTGGGTAGCATTTGTTATAGATAGTTATAATTACATTAACCCAAGTGTAACAAATGTCTAAAATGTACTATTATTAATTTTAATGCATAATAAAATATAAATTACATCTTCATGAAAAGAATATGAAGGATGACTTTAGATTTAATTCTGTGGCACTTTCAGATACATTAATAATTCTCTAATTGAGGGAGCATAAGCATGGAGAGTATAGCCTTAACCAGAAGAACCAATACTTTCTCACACATACACATCCATACACCACATATTTTACCTTACATGTGCAAGTGAAAGAATGTGTAAATTAGGTATAAATTATTTCTGACACTCTTAAAATAATCATATATTGTAAGATTATGCATATTTACTTAAATGGTTATTTAAAGGCTTTTCAGAACTGTGGCATGAATTTTAAACACATCATCGGAAGATATCTTTAAGTTTAAAAGTGAGGTGGATTATTATAAAAAGACATTTCTAACAATGTCATTTTGAGGCAGATCATATGAATTTGACAATTGCTTTTAGTCAAATATCAAATGCATTTTTCAATTTATGCCAAAACAAATTCAGTGATAAAACACTGATATTAGAAATAATTTAAGATCATTAATACATAAACATCAAGGAAAGAGTAGAGTCTGACAGATTTGCTGCAGAGTAATTGAAAGACTATACAACACAACAATTATGAATAAAGCTAAAAGTAAATAAGTAAATAAAAAAATAGGTACTATACCTGATTCTTCATATTATCCCACAGTTTAATTAAGCTTAAAAATTAATATTATTAACTTGGAATGGAATATTTTTTATAAATATAATTTGCCATTTTCCTTTGCTTTCCCATAAGGATAATCAATTTTCAGAGACACTAATTTATTTTCCCATACCTTTCTTTGTTTTTTTCTCTCCTTCACTCTTCACAAATACTTTTTAGATTTTTTTCTTTGTTTTTCCTTTCATTTATGTGGTGATCATATGTATTGATTTATGTGTACTGAGCCATCCTTGCATCCTAGGCATGAAGTCCTCTTGGGCAAAGTGGATTATTTCTCTGGTGTGAAATTGAGTTCAGTTTACTAATATTTTATTGAGGTTTTACATCTATTCAGAAGGAATATTGGCCTACAGCCTTCTTGATTTTATTGTGCTCTTTTCTGGCTGTGTTCCTATCTATCAACAGAATCCTGGGTTCACAGAAAGAGATTTTTCTATGAAAACCATAATTATATTGTATATAGAGAGAGCATAATCTTCTCAACATGTTTCTTTTGCCACTGGGAAAAATAAATCCTGGACATTTACAACTATTGCTGCATAATTCTCTTTACATACTAATAACATGGACACAATTATTATCTATGGCTGCATAGTCTTCTATGCATTGTACTTTATCAAATATAATCCTGTTGATGGACATTGAGGTTTTTTTCCTAGGATAAATACAGTTACAACTATGAGACCCTGTGAGGTCCATATGGATTATTGCCTGATTTCCCTAAAGGAGAATTTCATTTTAATATAATTGATCTGCAGCTTATTGGTATTCTGAAGCTTGGACCAGGAATTTGTGAAACTGCTGGCCTTGCCCAGCTCTGCTTGGCTTCTGTTGCAGCTCTCCATAGGAAACCAAAACCAGGGAATGGTTCTTCCTGTAAGAGTCATCTTCATCTTCCTCACAATTTTCTATCATTTCTCCCATTAATTTCTTATTTTGGAAAGTTCCAGGACTTTCAGCACATTATATGTATTGAATGATGCCTGTCTCTCAATGACCATTATGCACTCTATTTCGCTTCACTCTTTGAAATTATGACCTCAGAATACTAGCAAAATAAATTATAATATCAATATATAATATAAATAAGGACTGGATCCAAATACTGCAGCATTATTTTCGTCATCATGAACAACTTTCTACGCTTGCTATTCCTTCCTTCTGTGTTTACAAGTCAGAATGACCTTAACCCACACCTCCAGACCTACATGCATGGAATATTTATAATAAGGTAAAGTAACATAGTAGCAATGGAGGGACAAAGGGAAAATGCAAAACATATTATATTTGTATATGCATAAGAAGTATCCTCTAGTAAATCAGATTACATGCTACAAAGTAAATAAGTCAATTGTCCATACCAGAAATAATTGCATGGCATTATACGAAGGTGCATGTTGTCAGAGTCACAGCACTCACCGAGGCTTGTGGAACATTATATTATAAAATAATAATATTATGTTCTGTTTACCCCAAATGAAAGGCTGACATTGACTATAAAGTTTAAGGTTATGAACCTTCTGATGTGATTGGAAACAAAAGCACCAATGAAGATATTAACTCCCTTAATACTTGAGCTGTTAAGCTCTCAGTGATTTTGCTCCTATAAAATACTACACATGTTTGAGAAAAAGCAACCACAATAGGTAAAGAAAGTATGGCATAAAATAGACTTTCTTAGCTACACTTTTAAGCTTCTAGATGAGACTGCTTTTAATAGTTCTCTTTGAAAAATTTCTACTTTTATTGCGGAGATTCATATAATCCACCACTGCGTTGATCTTCAACCAGAAGGTACAAAGCTGCTACAGATGCAGTTGGAGATTTGTAGAAAAAGGAGCATTTGTTCTGCTTACTTACTTTCCAGTGTTCTTGCTACTATGCATGATCACAGCTTTTCCTAATCGTATCTCCTGAGACGCTATTAAACAAACAAAAAGGACACTCATTTCACCTGGCTTGATTTTTGATCTCAAGGTAGTTTCCCAACTGAATGGCTGAGCAGTGAGGTATGTGTATCACCAACCTCAGTTAATTAAAGAGCGAACCCAATGGGAGTAGCACTAGAAACAGCTCTACTGCTCTGCTGGACCAGCAGAGGTTCCTTGGGGGCTTCAGTTTCCCATCTGGAGCTCAGGCAGCAGCAGATCAAGCAGAAAGGGAACCCAAGAGAGGACTCTGCCTGATTGGAGTTCAGGATTTGAAGAAATATCAGGTAATGCAGACTAATGCAAAGAAAAAAAAAGCCAAAGGAAAGTAGAAGTTTGAAAGCGAAAGTCCATTTGAAAGTCAACATAGAAAAACCTGGCCTAATTGAAGAAAACAGAAAGAATGCATTTCCATTCCATGGTGACGGGCTGCCATGCCATACACAGCTTCTCAGACACACACGTGTTCATTTGAAACAAGACAGGATGAGTACTAGACTAAATTTCAGAAATGACCACAGCTTTGGGGGCTATTTATGCATTGGAAGGGAATGCATACATAGGAAATAGAATTTTATAGGCACTTCAAAAATTGTCTAAATGTACAATGCATTTAATTCCACCCTTTTCTGAGAATAGAGCAAAAATTTCACATCTAGATTCATAAATATAATGAGGTATGTTCAGAATCTTGGAGGACAAATGAGTGCACAAAGTTAATCATCAGAAAATATTTAACATGCAAAAAATAAACTCAATCTCTTGTTAATCGCCAGTTTTAACTATTTAAATTTTACATACAGTAAATCAGCTAATTATGCAACAAATCTCTTTGACTATATTTTGCTAAGACTATTGTCAGAGGAGATATCAGAAACCCAAAGAATGCCAAGGCGAGGGGTTGTATAGGAAGAATTTAGATCAGCTTTGGATGTTAAATTGCAGTTTGAGATTGTATAAAAACTTGCAAATACGTCTTCTTTCTTTTCATGGTTCTTGAGACAGATATACAATCACATTGCAGTAGCATTATTTTATCATTATTTTTATTTGTAGAACACTTAGAAATAAATGGAAATTGTAGTTATAACCATAATTTAGGGCTAGCCGTTTTAACTTTGAATCTGTCATATTTTCTGCTAGTCTTTTCTCTCATTATCCCGTCTTCCTTCTGATTTGGGAAAATTCTTTAATTTAGAAAAAAAATAAAAGTATTAGAAATGGCTCTTTTATCTTATACATTCAATGTAAATACATATTCATTGCTTTAAAGTAGGAACGCAAGTCATCTTTAATCTGAATCAGACATTTGTATTATGGTTTGGGAATATTAATATTGATATTTTGTCAAATTAAGTTCTGAGACTGAGAATGACATCTTATTCTAATTTCAAAATTCCCTTTTGGAGTGGGTGGGTGTTAGGAGACCAAAAAAAAAAAAAAAAGTCTAGATGAAATGCAAATGTGCACAGCTTGTGCCTAAACAGATTCTTATTTAGCTAGAGAATAAACTTTTTCCTTTTTCTTTTATTTTGGTATTTTTTCCAGGTTTTTTTAGTTTTTCGTTTGTTTTCATTCGGTGGAAATTATAGTCAAGATTTAAATAGAAAGTTCTGCTTTCATTAATTTGGTTGGCAATGATAATAAGCAATGTGACTTAGAAATCTAAGTGACAATTTTTGGCAGGACACTACAGCAAGGTGACAAGGTCTGTTCCAGCAAGATTACATTCAGTCTCATTTTACCTGTCACCTCAGTATGGCAGCATTGAGAGGTTTCAGGCACACCACCCTTTCCCACCCTTTCTATGGAACTGGGATATTGCAAGGGACACCATTAGCAGTGTCTTCTCAGAGGGTCCTTCAGGTGGCCTCTGAGGGGCAGTCATCAGTCCCAGAAAGTCTCAGTTAGCAGAAGGATCATGGCAAAAACCACAGGCTTACTGCAACCGGCATAGTGGATGACAAGCTGGATGGGCCATCCCCAGGGGACATTCAAAATCATTAGGACTGGTAGTGGCAAGAAACAGAAATTATGCAGATGTAAATACAGTAATTATATTTATATAAGATATAATTTAACATTAAATAATTGTGACTAATTTCATAGACACAGACTTCTGACATCAGAACATGTAGATTTCACATATAATACATGTATGGGTAATATTTCCTTGAAAACATTATTTTTCCATATATATTTTTTCATAAACTCCTTCTGTTTTTACTTACAAGCATAATATGTTTCTTTTCCATGGCATTCAATACTTGAAAATGCAAATGCCAAAAATAAGTTGACTTTTGCCTTTTTCCCTTTACCTGAGGATTTATTATCATTTACTTCCATTTCAGAAGAAAACCAAAACTGGAAAAAAAATTCAGTTTCCTCTTCTTGCAAGATGTACGGTACTGATATTTCTGTGTTGAAACTTGCTGAGCTCATCTAAAATAGCAGGCAATTACCTCCCGGCCTCCGAGGGCATCTTTCTCCTAGCTGTGGATATTTTTCTAAGGAAAGGTTAAGGTAAGTGTCAGCTCTCAGCAACTGGTGTATATTTCCTCTTAAAAAGAGATTCATTTATTGAATTGTTTCTTAAACTGTAAGTACATGCATGATTATGCTGGGAACTAATAGAAGTCAGAGGTGCAATTTCTTGGGTCACCCAAGACTTTCTGAGTTGTATATATGTTTTATGATCACTTCGCATTCTTGAACATTTTTGACCCAAACTCTGGGGAGATGCCAGAAACCTAGCCCACACCACCCCAGGGAAAGGCAAGGAGATAGCTCCAAGTGCAGCTTATTCAGTGACCCTGACTATGATTGCGATTGTGCACGAGTTGTTACTTAGCATCTTTTTATTTCTTCCTTGAACCTTTGATTATTTTTTTTCAGATTAAAACTTATTCTTTGCTGGGCTGTGGAGAACTAAAAGACCACTTCTATACTTAGAACTGATTAATAAAAACTAAGGAAGAAAACATTTTAAAAATGTTACTTAAGTATAGTGCTTTAAATTACTTCTTTCTATTGATGTCCTGAGAAATTTGTATGTCAGCTTAACTTGTTTTATATCCATCAGTCTCATTTGGTAGCCAACGATGACTGCCTTTACAGTTTTAAAAGTCTAACCTTAAAGAATAAAATTGCTCCCTGCTTATGGATTTAAGACGAATAAAAATATCAAGAAGTAGATTCGATAATATTCGCTTCTCAAAAATATGAAATAAGAAACTAAGAATAACTTAGGTACCATCCAACTAAAATTTGAAAGATCCATTTTTTGAATCCAAGTGTTAAGGAAATTTATAGAGCTGGAAGTTTTTCAGTTCCTGTTAGGCATAGCTCGTCAGTGCCTTGCAGTTAGGCAATCCTGCACATTAATTAGAAAAGGTCAAGCTGTGCAAAGGAAATAAGTGCAGTTCATAAGGGCGAGAGCTTAGAAAGTACAAGCTGTGACAATGAATTCCAAATCTTAAATAATTACCGGTGGTTTCTCCAAATAAAATGATACTGAATGTTCAAGCATGCTTAAGAGGAGACTTCCTGCCTTAGTTAAAAGTTTAAAGAAAATGAGAATATGTGTCCTTAAAGTGATTTGTAAGTTATAATACCCCTTCTTAAAAAAAATTATACTTAATGAATCTAATCTTGTGAGACAAGTAGGTCATTATCCCTATTATATAGATGAGGAAAACAAAACTCAAAGACTTTGACTTGTCAAGGTCACATAAATTACAGCAGAATGCATATGAACTTTTAATCCTTTGTTCTTTGAAATATTTTCAAAATATGATCTATTTATAAAATTGCAAAGGCATTTTGTATGTCCCTGCCATGTGGACTAATACACATTCTTTTTGTTGAGTTTCAAGATCATATTTAGATGAAAGACATTAATATTCAGATAGTTGCTTTACAAAATTAATGTTTTGGAAATCTCAAGTCAATATTAAACCTATATATTGTTATTTTTAGTGATTCCTAATTGTCCTAAAATTCTTTTATCAACAGTCGTGTGATTGATTCAGATCTATACAGCTTCTGTAAATTTTTCAGAGACAGACACTCCCACCAGTTATGAGTAATCCATGGAGTTTGGTGTTCTTCCCAAATTCATTCATTCATGGAAAGTATCCCAAAAAATGTTAAAATTGTTCAGAGACAGCCACTCCCACCAGTTATGAGTAATCCATGGAGTTTGGTGTTCCTCCCAATTCATTCATTCATGGAAAGTATCCCAAAAAATGTTAAAAGAGAGAAAAGAAATATAAGTTTGTCTCTTCCTACTTACACAGAGTGGAAAATAGAGAATAAGAAAGGAGCAGAATATTCCATGGTATACATGTACCACAATTTATTAATCCATTCGTGGGTCGATGGGCATTTGGGCTTTTTCCACGACTTAGCAATTATGAATTGGGCTGCAATAAACATTCTGGTACATATATCTTTATAATGATGTGATTTTTGGGCTTCAGGATATATACCCAATAAAGGAATTATAGGATCGAATGGCAGATCTATTTTAACAAAAGGGTAAGTGATCCCATCTCAGGGTGGGAAAAGGACTTGAAGAGAAACTTCTCTAAAGACGACAGGCGCACGGCCTACAGACACATGAAGGACTGAGATTTTTAAAGGTAGCTTGGAGAACAAAGGGCTTGCGAATTGGGTCTGCTGATTGGCTGGGGATGAACTCATGGGGTTGGAAAGTAGACATTGTCTTCTTGGCTAAGACAGCTCTTGGGTAGAGAGTCTCAGTACCTGTTGGATCAGTTCCCACACATGGCTACTGGTCTGGCTCATATCAATCAATTTGTCCCCTCCTAATGCAGAGATGGGAGATTATCTAAAATACTAGTCTTGGGTTGTATAACGGCAGATTTCTCCACAGAAGCACTTGGAGACATCACAAATCTTGCCCTTGTCAAGGATGCATGGCACTTAAGTAGTAAGCAGTTAACAACAGTAAACGATTATAGGAAGGCAAGTTAGGGGACTATGACTGGTTAACTTTTAAGTTTGTTTCTACTTCTGCAGAAATCAGACTTTTATCACAGTTCCTGCCTTATGGCCTCATATTATTTTAATGTAGGTGGTTTCATAGCTATTTAAGATAACTTCCATCAAATGATCAGGACTGCAAAAGAAGGCCACAAGGGCTTATCTTACTTATGGATGTGGTGAGCTAAAAGAGACTTATGGAAAACTCAAAATACTTGGGTCACTGAAAGTGGATTGTTGTGAGGACGTTAGCCAATAGACTTAAACAAACATTGAAATCACTCAATGTAATGCCATTTGTTAATTTATTCAACACATTCCTAATGAAGGACTATTCTTGTTATTCACATTAGGTACTTAACATACTGCAAAGACCTGGGGCAAGACCTGGGGTTTGTCATCTTGCCATCTTAGGAGAAGTCAAACAAGAAACTAGTTAACAGTGATTGAAAACTGTGATTGTGAAGGAAATATGTAAGGTGATGCGATGAGATCAATGAGGAAAATGGGGGGAGCGGATGTTTTATGCTGTCTCTTCTTGGAGCCTGGATGCTGTGGGATATGAAGATGTGTTCCCTACATGTGAAGAGCTGGAGGAAATAACTCTTGTTGGCGGGAATTACAAATGCTAAGATCTATTCTTGAGATACTTTACTTAGAAGAATGTTCTCCAAATCCATCCAGGTAAATACAAAAGATTCAAAGTCTCCATCTTTCTTTAAGGCTGAATAGTATATTCCATAGTATACATACAGCACAGTTTATTAATCCATTTATGTGTTGATGGGCACTTAGGTTGTTTCCACATCTGTGTGATTGTGAATTGACCTGTTGTAAACATTCAAGTGCAAACGGCCTTATAATAAAATGATTTTTGTTCTTCTGCATAGATACCTAGCAAAGGTATTACAGAATTAAATGCTCTTTGAAGATTCTTCGTACATCTTTCTAAAAGGGTTGTATTTTGCATACACTGTGTATTTATGCTCTGTTGTATTCCCATCAACAGTGCATAAATATTCCCATCTCTCCACACTTACACAAGTATCTCAAGAATGGAAAAGCATGCATCCTATGTACTTAACAATATGTTGAAACTAGTAGATCAACAACTATAGGCCCACAAGAGAGAAAAACACAACTAAACACAAGAAGCGGGAAGGGGAAGGTTTGGTAACTTCCCACCTAACAGCTACAATGTAGAGGTATGAGGCACACTACCTAGGTAAAAGAATCAACTGCAATGCAGATTTTACCTTACACATGCAAAAAATGTTACCTAAACATATATACTCTCATATTAATCAAAAATAAAAAAAACAAATGCCAAGATCCTTATATGGGGGTCAGTGGGTTTAATGTAATCAAGGCATTGAGAGACGAGTAAACTTTGTTGGGAGAAGAATAAAGTGAAAAGACATTCATTCAGTCATTCATGCAGCTTTACTGAGTGCCAACCATTTACTAGACACTACCCCACGTGGTGGAGATAAACCCATGGCAAAGAAAGAGAACTTGTTCCACCAATGTTGACATTCCAGCAAAGGTTTGGAGCAAAAGGCAGCCTTCATGCCTTCAGGGTTTACTTAGGCATAGAAAAGAGTTAGGGGTTTATTCAAGTTAGAATGTAAACCCAGGAAGTAACTTGATCTCATGAATATGTTAAAAGCTCACCCTAACTTGGTGACTTGGTGAAAGCCAGAAACATTTAGAATCATTGTTGTTATGATTCTTGCTATTACCAGTGATAAGTACCCTGGGTCTCTCTTGCTTACATTTTGGAAGTCAGAAATCTTGTCAACAGTAACAAAAATTTCAAACCACTAGAGGGAATCATTTACAAAATGACACCAACAGAGCATAGTACCGTCTGCTCTTGGAGCCTGTTCCCTCCAGATAATTTCTAAGCTACAACTAACTGACATACTAGGCAATAATATTTATAAATCAGAAGTCACCATAGGTAATTTGAAAGGGCATAGTAGAAATAGTGCTTACATGTAAATGTGTGGATAATTTATAATCAATCATATCCTTTTCTTCTCTAATCTGTTCCATCCCTTCCTAATCATAGACCTCTTCAGAATGTGATATATAATCAAATTCCATTTGATTCTTTCACATGAACAAGCAGGAAGCTTTCATCTCCTCTTACAAGAAAGTGGGATAGTTCTCTTGGAAAAACATGGATTTTGGAGTGTAAGATTTTGATTCGTAACCCAACACTAATCTTAACTGTGTAAATTATTTAGCTTCTCAAAAATAAGGAATTAAAAACAGGTATATTAACAAAAACTTGTGTGCAAGTTTTTATAGGAGCACTATTCATTATAGCCAAAAAGTGAAAACAGCACAAATGTTTATCAACAGATGAATGTATAAAGAAAAGTGCTGTGTCCACACAATGGAATATTATTCTGCCGTGGAAAAGAATAAAATATAGATAGATGATATAACATGGGTGAATCTCCAAAGTATTATGTTAAGTGGAGAAAGCTGAACACAAGAAGCCACGTGCTGTATTTCATAATTTAATTTCTATAAAATATCCAAAATAGGTAAACCCAGAGACACAGAAAGCAGACTGTAGATGCCAAAGATGGGATTCCAGAGAATGGGGGAGTGGATGGGGCTAACTGCTTAATGGATTCAGGGTCTCTTTTTCAGGTACTAAAAACATTTTGTCACTAAGTGGAAGTGATGGTCATATAACTTTGTAAACATACTAAACACCATTGAATTGTATAATTTAAATTATATGTTATATAAATTTTATATCAGTTAATAAAAAGTAAGTCTCAGGAGCAAAGATTCTATTAGACCACCATCACGCCCATTTTTACTAATTACAGCCCAATTTTGGTACAAAAGTTATGTGTGTAAACTGTGTTTCATGGAAACCTAGTTACTTATGATCCCCTATAATCTTGGGATAACTATCTTTTAGGTTTTATATCATTATCCCACATAATATTTGCTATCTGTCTATAATATGGTTCATTGTCTATATGGGTTTCTTTTAATTTCCATACAGCACATAGCATGCAGTCTTTAACTGCTTTTAAGCCAAAGAAGTTACAAAATGATAAGCTAATTACTTAAACTTGGGAGTCTATATTTTGTATTTAAGAATACTTATTTCAATAAACATTCTGGTACATATATCTTTATTATGATGTGATTTTTGGTCTTCAGGATATATACCCAATAAAGGAATTATAGGATCGAATGGCAGATCTACTTTTAGATCTCTAAGTATTCTCCAAATGTATTTCCAAAAGGAATGTACTAGTTTGCATTCCCACCAACAGTGTAGAAGTGTTCCCCTTTCTCCGCATCCACGCCAACATCTCTGGTTTTGGGATTTTGTTATGTGGGCTAATCTTACTGGGGTTAGAT